>OY288108.1:69214347-69335936 GCA_958431115.1 Syrphus vitripennis
TTTTGGAAGTCCTGTGAAAATAGGTGCTTGAGCTTTTGGTTGTTTAAGAGTTATTTTTTTAATATTTTGGAATATGTGCTTACAATTGTTTATTGCTTTGTTTATATCTTTGACATATGTTTTTGTGGGGTCGCTTTGTAATTTCTTTATATTGTTGTTGTTGAAAAATGTTATGGTTTTGTCAATGTATTCTTTTTGATCTATTATTACGATGGTATTTCTTTTATCTGCTTTAGTAATTATTGCATTATTGTCAATTATTTTTTGTTTTATGGTTTTTAGATTATTAATGTCATTTTTATATTTCTTTTGCATTTTGTGGTTAGTTTGGTTGTTTTTCAGGATATGTTTGAGTTTTTGTTAACTATAATTCTTGTTTCATTTTGTAATTCTTGTGTTTTTATTGTTTTGATGGCTGCTTCTGCATTTATTACTTCTTGTGTTATATTGTTGTTGTTAATTTTAGGTATACTGTATTTTAGACCTTTGTTTAGGGTTTCTGTTTCTGTTTCTGTAAGCTGTATATTTGTGTTGTTTATGAGTCTGGGGTAGAACTTGTAGGTATAATTAGGTTTATTTATGGGTTTTTTCTTGTTAAGATTTTTAATTTTGTTTGTTGTTTAATACTGATTTCTTTGGCTATTGCATTAATATGTTGTTTTATTTGTTGTGTGTGGTATTCTGCGGCGATGAAATGTAATTCATGGTACATTTGTAGGTGTAGTTTGTATAGTATGTTGTTTAATGTAGTTTTTTTGCTATATTGGTATTTAATTTCTTCTTTAATTCTTGTTATTTGTGCTATTTTTTGTGTTTTAATGGTGCTCAAGCACCTATTTTCACAGGACTTCCAAAAATTCACAAAACCGGTATACCAATAACACCTTTAATTAATTATAAATCCGCACCATGTTACAGAATAGCCAAAGAACTTCAAAAAATAATAAAAAACAATATAACAATAAAAAATAACTACAGCATTAAAAATTATACAGACTTCATAGACAAAACAAAAAACATAAACATATTACCACAATATAAATTAATTTCGTTTGATGTTACAAACATGTACACCAACATACCAATCGTAGACACAATAAAAATAATTAAGAACAATCTATTAACAACAGCAAAATTAAACATACAACAAATAGAAGAAATAATAATGATTTTACAAATAACACTCAAACAAAATTACTTCACATTTAATAATAATTATTATACACAAGACGAAGGCCTCGCAATGGGATCTCCATTAAGTGGCTTGATGGCAGATATTTATTTAAACAAATATGAGAATAAATACATATTATCAAAACTAAATCCACTAAAACAAAAAATAGTATTCTACTCAAGGTATGTTGATGACACGTTCGTTATATTTGACACACACAAAGACAAATCGACATCTTAAAAAAATATATAAACAACATTAATAAAAACTCACAGCCGAAATAAAAACAAATAATTCAATTAATTTCTTAGATCTAAACATTTACAAAAACAACAATAAACTAAATTACAAAGTATACAGAAAACCAACAACAACAAACATTACAATACACAAAGATTCACACCACCCACAAGCACAAAAAATGGCAGCATATCATGCTTTCATAAACAGATTATTAAATATACCAATGACCAAAAAAGACTACGACGACGAAGTTAATATTATCAAACAAATTGCAACAACAAACGGATACACAGCTGAATTAATTGACAAATTAATACACAAAAAGAAAACTAAAATAAAAAACAATAAAAACAAAGATAAAACTGCAGAAAACAATAACAAATACATTTCAATAGAATATACCTTTGTATATGAAAACTATAGTACTATCATGGTGGAAGTCGAATGGGGCGACATCTAATTTACCTATGCAACCCTTACTCTTTTTTTTTTGCGGAGAGCTTATGGAGGTTTTAAATGATTTTTATTGATATTTTTTGGATGCAATAATCCAAAAAATAGTCTACTCTTGCCCCTACCACCAATTTTCGACGCTTAAAGACTCCCGAAATCGAATTTTACACCTCACATTTTGCAGCGCCACCACCAGGACCTCTGCAACCCTAAAAAAACTCGCCATGATAGTACTATAGTTTTCATATACAAAGAATATACTAACTTATTACCAAATATTTTACAACACGAACTTCGAAAAATAAACATCAACATATCATTTAAAACAACAAATAACATACAAAAAATACTACAACACAAATCAAATAACGAAAAGAAATCTTCTTCTGGAGTTTACAAAATAAAATGCGACGATTGTGACAGCTACTATATAGGACAGACGGGCAGAACATTTTATGATAGATTTTTAGAACATAGACATTGTATATAGATTTGCATAGTACTCTCATGAACACGTTCCAAACGTTGTGTGATGTGGTCGTTTGAGGGCGCACTTGTATATACACAGAAACAGCAACCAAAAAATTAGTAAGTGATGTGATCGCTAGATGGCCGACGTGTGGAACGTGTTCATGAGAGTACTATGCAAATCTATATACAATGAACATAGACCAAAACAAAATACGAAATCCACATATGCTCAGCACTTGATGGACAACAACCACAATTACACCGACTTTGAGACGAACTTAGAACCATTACATATATGCAAAAAAGGGACAAAACTAGACGCACTGGAAGAATACGAAATTTACAAAGCTTACAAGACTGAACAAGACAAAATATTAAATGACAAACTAACTATAAAAACAAACACACTATACAATACAGCAATAAACCACACCAAAAATAAAAGAGAAAGACATACTTCTACCACCCACCATGAGCAGCATCAACACCAGTAGCTTTGCATAAAACATTACAATTCAACAAATTAAAGCCCGAAGATGGTTGAATAACCGAAACGCGTCGCTTATGAATTAAGAAATAAATGTTGTGATAAAATTAAATATCAAAAATAAATTTAAATTATTTAAAAGTTAAATGTTTTTTCGTTTTTCCTTTTAATTAGTTTGAAATTAGTTTTACATTTTTTTCATAAAAATACACAACATGGAGACTAAACTACATAATAATAATAAATCTAGCTTCCTGAATTTGCTGACTCCTGAAAAGCTTTGAGAGGTTGACCACCATTAACACTGTACAAAAAACGGAAAGGTCCCAGCATTAAACAGTGGAGAAACCCGTACCCCAGCAAAGAAAACTAAAAATTAAAAAACGGGCAATAGGCAATATCCGTCTATCTCAAGTTGAGAGCAGGGTAACACCGCCTCAAACTATTGCAACCAATCTTCCTGCACCCAGAACCCAGCAAGATCCCATTGACCCAAGAAAGCTTCCGGACTGCTGGAGAGATCTTCAGATCTTTGACGGCAACGCTGTCCAATACATCTCATAGATCCACAATGTGGAATCCATCCTGAATGATTACGAAATCGTTAAAACATGACCGATTATAGATTTTTTAGAACATCTTGGAGTAGTTCATCGTCTCCTAGACCAACTAATCCAAAAACCCCCACAACCTTTGGAAGTGGACAAGTCAATTCAGAGGCGCCAAATCAACTACATGAATCGACCATATAATGCTATGTCTAAGAGATTCGATGTCTTCGACAAAATTGCCAAGGAAGCAGCAACGTCCCTTTGCAACAGATGCCTCTGATCAGGACCTCGCAATGCCTTGATGCCTTTATACCATATCAAGTTTCCAATATACAATATACATAGCCCTAACAAAAATGGTGCAAAGGAGGTAAATGCAACACAAAAGCTCCAAGAACCCTTATATCTCAAAACTATAAAAAAGTCACTTAACCCCTTCTTCACTTCACCTCTTCAATTATTATTATAGTGATCTTCTGAATAACAACTGTCTTTGTAAATGTAACCGTAAAACAAATTAAGAGACATTCTTTACCGAAGCTAAAAATTAGAGCTGGTGGCGAATGTCTTATAAAATAAAATAACTCAACATAGTTGTTTGCAAGGTGAAAAGAAAAGGGAAAAAGGAAAAGTAAGTTTTTTTTTATATGAGGCCGTGAGAGCAATAGTGGCGTAACCCATAAAATTCACTTTAGAGTTACGAGAGATTTAAGAAACAGGGTTTCTTTAAACATTTTTTGTATTTTCCCTTTGACATTTTTGATTAATCTAAAAACGTAGAAGAGTTTGAAAAGGGACATACTTTTTAGGGCAAGCTTCTTTTTTTAAAATCAACATTATTTTGGAAAAAAAGTGGGTTACGCCACTATTGCATTCATGGTTTTCATTAAAAATAAAGAAAAAAGAAAGGTTACGCCAAATTTATTATATTATTTTTTTATTTCTTTCATAGTTCAATATTTTAACAATAAAAAATTATGTGTACATTTTTACTTATTTTTTAATGATTTTATTCCTAGTCTGATAAAACGTCAAATTTTTAAATTGGAACACCTGTTGACGTTTTTAAATTATTATAAAAAAAGTTATGGATTGGTGGTTGGTATAAATTGAAGCAGTTCTATTAAGTCTCTCTTTTTTTATCATTTATTTAAGGTTCCTCAAGTTGGTTAAGTTTTTTAATATCCACGGATTGTCCCTTTTTTACATTTACCTCTTCGAGTAAAACATCAATTTCATTGGAATACTTAAAAAAAATTGAAAAGTTTTCGAAATGTACGTTTATTAAATACGTACGTTTTTTAAATAATGCATTAAACAAGACCCGATTTCTTGAGGTCCCCTTGACGCTGTAAACTCATCCCAAACATACATGTGAACTTTTTCTCTGCCCATATTATATATTTGGTATATATATAGCAAATGGTCTCAATCTGTACACCAAAGCAAGCAGTTTCTAAGAGAAGTATGAAGGTTACGCCACTATTGCACTCAAACTACATATGATCAAATTATAAAATGCAATAACACCTTTTTGAGTGCCATCTGGTTTTGAGTGTAGATAGCTGCATAAAACTATTTTTGTATTAAAATAGATATATTGAGAGACCTATTTTCATGAAAAACTAATTTTTGACAAAAAGTGGGTTACGCCACTATTGCACTGACGGCCTCATATATCGTCCCCTATCTAACGAACAGACGTAAACGATTTTTTGATATTTTAAGGGAGACCAAATTTAAGTTTGAATTCTCAGTCCACTTTGATTTAGTTTAGGTGAAGATGTTTTGATTCCTGCTTTAGTGTCAATGAATGATATTCTTCCACTAAATGGCTTTTCTTGAAAAATATTTGTTGTGGTTTAGCTTTTAGAAGCTTTAACTGCGCAATTTTTTAAAATGTTTTCCCTTGTTTTCTAATATTTAATACTCTTTGATCTTTTGAGAGTTTTGAAATCAAAGAAATCGGAATGTATCAGAGGCACTTTATAGGGCTGGTTTTTTATTTCCGAAAATGAATGTTTAAATAAAGAAAATACCCTTGCCTATAACTTTTTTTTTTGTTAAACTGGAAGATCCGAGCGCAATTTAATTTTAGTAATTCAGCAATACGGGCGCGGGCGTTGGCGGGAAGGTAGGAACAATAGGTTTAAATCTTAACTTCTTAACATTCATTTAGGGCATAGCTAATCTTTTTCTATTGTCCAATAAATGGACCTAGTACCCTAAACCGCTGTATTAATACAATAATTAGCAATTAAATAGAAAACTACTACTCACATAATGTCGGTTACGACTGTTAATTTACATTTTTAGGAAAATGGCACTTATGCCAACTATGTCTTAACGGATTTAGCCATGTTCCCGATATTTTTCAGGAAATCTATTTGAATATAAGGACCAATTAGACCGTGTTTCGTGTCATTCACGACTATGAAATAGCTTGTGGAATTAGTTATGCAACATTTAATTTGCAGGTTTAACTAACTCTGTTTTAACTCAGTGTAGAGTTAAAACAGAGTTAGTTAAAATTGAAACTTCAACGGTTCATTTTGTTTAAATTTAATAAGAGGTAGGTACAAAGTGTGCTATTTCTGTATCCTGGACAACGGTATGTCCAAATCTCAAAAACAATTTAGCGGTTACGTCTGTTCGTGAGATACAATTCTACATTCCTGAAACAAAATGAAACTATTATTAAAGCGATATTTTTTTACAAATGATTCGCACAACATTTTTTTGAAGAATAAGAAGGGGACTAATCTTGTTTTGAACAAGTTATTCCATACTGAATTTTAGAATGAACAATACCATAGTAAATCATAACTAGTATTTTTTGTGAGCAATACAAACTAAGAGTAGCCGTGTCTTGGTGTAAATTGTTAGCCACTCAGTAAAGAAAATTGAAAAAAAACGATTATATTCACTCTTTTTTTAAATCTCAGAGTTGGCAATCGTGATAAATTTTGTGACATTTGATGTGTGTGTATTAAAAAGATAAAATTTAAAATGGAGTATATGGGCGCGTTCGACGTTTCGTTTCTGCACGAAGTTTTCACGGGACATAGTTGATGTCCAGCCGGTCAATAAATATGATTAGACGGTCAATAAAAACGTTCCATTCGGTGAATCTCTGACTTGTAGCACACCGTCAATGCGTTGATTCTTGACTATCGCTTTGACACGAATTTTAGGGTGATTTTAGTGAGCAAAAATAAAATCGATTTTTCGGTAGAAAAATTCAGATTTTATAGATGTTTCTTAATCCATCGAGATCGCAGCCATCCTTCAATGGAATTCGACAGTTTATGTCTTGACAGATAGGTAATTAACTATATTTTGACCTATTTTGAATATTTCTTTCTCCACGCTTTCCAAATCCCCTTAAATTAAAATTTTAGTGAGCAAAAATAAAGTCGATTTTTCGCTAGAAAAATTCAGATTTTTTAAATGTTTCTTAATCCATCGAGATCGCAGCCATCATTCAAGGGAATTTAACCGTTTGTAGATTGAAGGGTAGGATATAAACAATGGGGCATATTCATAGTCGTCTGACAAGTTGTTTCTTTGTCTCTTTTTTTTTTTATATATAATTTGCGCGCGCTCAAGGGGATGGTGTACCCTTTGTAGGTTGTTCAACACAGCGCGGGCGTGAAGGATAGGAATGGGAAGGGAAAGGTGTATGGAAAGGTATGTGGCGCGAGGTACTGAGATTGAAGGTGGTGGTTGTCTCAGATTTTATCTCCAGGGTTGGCGGCTGGGCTAAAGCGGAGAAAATGCCGTGTCTTATATCAATGCCCCTTTATAATTCGAATTATTTTGTTCATTGTCATATTTGTTGGGCATACTATACTCTTCTAAGCTAACAGACAATTAAGCAGACAATTTAGACCCAGGTCCAAAAGATAGACTGGAGCTCATTCCTTAAAAACGGTTGAATCTTTGACTTAGTTGTTTTTTCTATCTGTCAAAAAATGGATTGACAGGCAATAGT
The DNA here is from genome assembly GCA_958431115.1 of Syrphus vitripennis. Classification (NCBI taxonomy): domain Eukaryota; kingdom Metazoa; phylum Arthropoda; class Insecta; order Diptera; family Syrphidae; genus Syrphus; species Syrphus vitripennis. The sequence goes on from OY288108.1 coordinate 69,221,721, forward strand.
ACTAAAATTGTAGTAGAATTCTGTTTTTTACTAAACAGAGCTGGCAAATTCCCACTTTAATCAAACGCCATCTACATCTTAACATATCAACAATTTATATTCATTTTTATGTTCACTCTGATTACTGACCTAATTATATTCACTCTTGATGTATTTATTGTTTTGCATGTAAAATTTTGCTAACTTGGTTATTCACTCTTTCAAAAAACACGACTAGTATAAAATTGCCTAGAACAACATAACAAGTAATTTTTTAGAGAGTGAGTATGATCAGACCATTTCATATACTATCAAGTAAGACCCCAAGATATTTGAAGGTCGTTACAAACTCAATCTGAAAGCAACGAGGTGAACATTACATTACATTATTTACACTGAATTTTTTGTAATCAACCAAAATAAGTGACCCTGATAAGCTAAAATACATTATTTTTGTTTTATTGCTCCGTACTATTTTATTAGCTGCAAACCAGCATCTTAAGATGTCCAAATCAGAGTTTATATCAGAAATTAAGTTAAGCAGGGATCTTTAACCATATTAAAAGGCCTTATCATCAGCAAATGCAGTAATTTTTCCTTGGAAATTCTGGCTGAAAGTAGAATAGATGAAAATCAGCGACCCAAAACTGAGCCTTGTGAAACGACCATACTTATATCAAATAAATTGCTCAGGCTACCATCTATTCTTACTAGTTGCTTTCTATTAGATAGATAGGAATCTAACCAATTATAGATAAACCCACGCATTACCTACTGCATTATACAATTTTTTTCAAAAGCCTTATATTTTCATAAATTTCATTACAAAATTTTAGTAACACATTTAATTGATTTATGAGCTCGAAATCTGAATTGAGCATCAATAAAGAATTTATTTTTATATAGGAATTTAAAGTTCTTTTTTTCATCGGTTTTTCAAAAAAATTTTAACAAACAGGTAACAGAGAAATTTGTCTATAATTATTCATGATGCAAGTGTTAGACTTTTTGTGAAGAGGAATTACCTCAGCAATTTTAAGCAAACTTGGAAAAACAGCACCATACACACTTTTATTAAAAATATGTTCAAGAACATCCACAACGTTATAAGCAATTTGTTTAAAGATTATACTGAAACAATTACCATTGGTAACAGAACTCAATTTAAAAAAAATTTTAATGACGAAAAGCAGTTCACCGAGACGCATAGGAGCATACACAATATTTTCTGTAAAAATATTATCATTAACTATATACCTTCAGTAAGAAAATCGAAATTTCAATTGCTAAAAACTTCTGTCGAAATATTTTCAGCAATAGAAATGAAAAAATCATTGAAACGATTAGCTATTTTAGTACTGTCTGTATTTCTTATATTATCATCTTCTATTGTTAAAAGTTTTTCAGATTTTGAACCACGATTTAAATTTTTGTTTAAAACATTCCATTCACCATTTAATATTACCTACCTTTGTTTTTTTTTCGAGTTTAAATAAATAATAATAATAATAATAAGTTTTTACTTCTTTTAATAATTGTTTGCATGCTATTTTATAATCTGTTTTTAGTTGAGTTTTATTTATATACATTTTACATTTTTCATCATCATCATCGGCTCGACAACCGGGGTCCGGTCCTGGCCTCCTTCAACAAGTCTCTCCACCTATCCCGGTCTTGAGCCGACGCCATCCAATTGCGCACCCCAAGGCTTCGGTTGTCCTGGTCTACGCCATCTCTCCAGCGCAAGCATAAGCTATAAGTTATCTTGATGTATAGCGTTAGCTTTTCAAATAAATACTAAAATAAAAATAAATAAAAGCATGGTCTACCACGTTCCCTTTTACCATATAATGCACCACAAAGGACTTTCCGAGCAGGTTCCTTTTCACTCATGCGAGCTAGGTGCCCTGCCCACCGGAGTCTACCGAGCCTAATTTTTGTCACCATGTCTGCTTCAAATGCTTGGTCTTATTCTTTTTGAACGTTCTTTTTGTACAACTATCAAGAAAAAAACTTAATTGTTTGATAAATTTATCATACTCATTGTAGACAACATCCCAGAATTCAAAACGTAAAAGCAAATTTAGTCTGTCAAAATCAATTTTCTTAACTTCAGTATATTCTATAACTGTTTCTTTGTCAGCGAAAAGATTTAATAATAGGTGTGTTTTGTTGAGAACGTAGCACAGCAGAGTAAAAAAAAATCAAGAAAACGATCCACAGCAAATGTGTTTCACTTTTGACTTTAAGTCTTGTTCGATTTCTCTATCTTTGAGCACTCCGGATCTTACACTTAACGCCTGTTCACATGAGAACGAACGACGAATGACCGAATAAATGTGATTTAAAACAATTTATTAACCTAAATTCTTCACAAATTTTAATCAAAATGACAGAAGTACATTTTTTTTTGATGTTCCGATACTAAACTAAGCTTTTTGTTTGAAAAAAATACGATAAATTTGAGAAAACAAATTATTCGTCGCGAATTGCAAGATGATTGTTACGAATTGTCAAACTCTATTCGCGTTCCACATACGATCGACATTACGACGAACAAATTGTTCGCGCAACTAACCTCAAAATCAATTTTGTTTTTGTTTTCTTCGTGGTGGGTCATGACTGAATTTGTCAAAGTCAAACGTCATTCGCAACGAATAAAAAAGGCCATGTGAAAGAAATGTCAAACTGGACGAATATTCGCTCTTTCGTCGGTCGTTGGTCGCTCTCATGTAAATAGTCCTTTAATGATAACTTAGACTAATTCGAAAAAATCGTGACTACGAAACAACAATAACAACAACGTGCTGTTGTTAATCATAGCAACGTGTTGTTACTGTTATTTCATCGTTGTGAGCGTTGATTCTGGTTTAATACTATCCACACACAATGTAACCTAGTCATGCAGTGATCAGTGATACCTTAAGTGATCAGCCAAAGAGCTAACTGGTTTAGATAGATAGATATTTTATTTTCATAGATAAAGGCTTTTACAATATTTTTATAATACGCAGCTTGCACAGAGATTTGATATTTGAATTATTATATCTTACAACTGAAAAATTTTATACATATTTTAAATTAATTTTGAATTTAAGATTATATTTGAAGGAAAACTATGATTAAAACCTTCATTTAATATGATTTTTAAGGATTTTATGTAAAAGAGAAAAAAAATACTAGATACAAATAAAACTTACAAACTAAAGGAATTGCCAGGCTATGGGATATAGTATTTGTTTAATTATGTAATAATCAACTTAATAAATGAATAAATTAATATCTTAACAAAATTAATATTTAAATAAATAAATAAACAGATTAAATTAATAAATTATAAAAACGAAAAAAAGAAATAAATAATAGATACATAAATAAATAAATTAACATTTAAACAAATAAATAAATAAATAAACAAATAACAAGTTAATAAATAAATAAATATATTACAATTTAAACAAATAAATAAATAAACAAATAACAAGATAAATAAATAAAAAAAAAAATAAATAAATAAATAAGTAAGCATTTAAATAATATACATAACTAATAAGTAGATAAATAAATAATTTAATCAATCGAATGACGAAAAAAGTTAATATATGTACCTATATAAATAAATAAATACCAACATTCACAAATAAATAAATAACAAATACATAAATAAATAAATTAACATAAATACATTAAGAAATTTTGTAAGGAACATTTTTATTGATCTATTAAATTTTGTATTAATACATTCTTGGAATCACTACATCTTAAAATAAATCTTTCCTTGAGAATTTCAATTTTTCTTGCAACTTGATGTACACCGGTTTGTTCATGCAAGAGTTGAGTTGAAAAAACCCAGGGTAGATTTGTCATCATTTTCAAAGTTTTGTTTTGTGAAACTTGTAATTTTTTATTGTGAGATTTAGCACACGTTCCCCATACTGGACATGCATACACGATTATCGCTTGAAAAATAACTTTACATATTATAATATTTTGTAATATAGTCACGGAAAGTTAATGTCTTGTCTAAATATACACCAAGATATTTGACAGAATTAACCCACGGGACATCACAATTGTTAATTTTAAGCTGATTAAGTGGTAAGGCACAGGCTTTCCTTTTTCGAGTGAAAAATATGGCCTGTGTTTTTTCAGCATTAAGTTTGACTTTCCACAATTTGAAATAATCGTAAATTTTATTTAACGCATGTTGCAAAACGTTCTCAATTTCATGGTCAAAATTATTTGAGCTATAAATAGCGGTATCATCCGCAAACATTGCTATTTCACAATTCCAAATTTCTAGAAAATCAGCTTTATAAGTTATGTATAACAATGGAGCCAATACTGATCCTTGAGGTACACCTGATGATATTTTTTTTACTGATGAATTTATGTTATTCAAATTTACTTGAAATTTTCTGTTCACGAGAAAACTTTGTATTATTTTTAAAAGATATGAAGGACAACCAAAAAGCTTCAATTTATGAAGAATACCGTCGTGCCAAATGCTATCAAAAGCCTTTTCAACATCCAAAAGGACAAGACCCGTAGATAGTTTAACTATCAATTTTTCTTTAATATGGTTGCAGATTCTTAAAACCTGGTGTGTTGTGCTATGACCCTGTCTGAAACCAAACTGTTGATCTGGTACGACATTTGAGGACTCAAGAAAATCCAGAAGTTTAATTTTTATTACTTTTTCTAATATTTTGCTTAAGTTACTAAGCAGACTTATTGGGCGATAACTACCAGGATTATTAGAAGGTTTTCCTGTTTTGGGAATAGGGATAATCTTCGCTGTTTTCCATTTGCTTGGAAAGTATTGTAACTTGATACAAGAATTAACAATACAGCATATAAAAGTTATTCCAATGATAGGTAGTTATTTGAAGTATATATTTTTAAGAGTATCTATTCCTGGTGCTTTATTATTACGCATATTGCGAATAATATCTTTGATATCTTAATTGCAAACGAAGACGTCTCTTGATAAGGGTTCATGAGTATGATTTATAATATTAATATTCTCATCTACTACGCGGTCTATTGAGTTGGTTTCATTAATCAACGGATTATTAAAATTTGTTTCAAAGGAATCCGCAAAAACTGCCTTTTCTTCACTAGTTATTAGTAGAGAATTATTGTGCTCTAAGTGAGGAATAAATTTGTTTTTATTTTTAAGTACCTTTGCAATTTTCCAAAAAGGTTTGGAATTTGGATCAAGAGTACAAAGTTTCTCGTTCCATGTTTTATTTCTGAACTTGGAAATTTCGAAAGCTATTTGTTTTGTGTATATATTCATTTCATTGAAATCATCAACCTGTCTATATCTTTTCCACTGACTTCTAAATCTATGTATTTCTTGGCCTAGTTAAATTTAAAATGTATTGTGGAAGAGCAGTTGTTCTTGTTACTTTTGATTTTTTTGGAATGGACTCATCAACACTTTCCAGTAAGGAATTGGTGAAAAATTCAATTTTTTCATCAATTTGTTGGGAACTACTTATATTGTCTATATCACAGGGTGTATTTCTAAGGCGTTGTTTAATTTTTGTTCTACATATATCTATCCCAATTCGCATTTTTAAAATCTAGGTATTGCACATCTTTTATTTTACTACTAAGGAGAATATCACAGTTTATTGAAATATGATCTGAACTCAAAGCGTTAATTGCCAAAGGTTGGGTTACGATTTCTGGCGAGTTCGTTATTATCATGTCCAATGTTGATGGCGAAGACTTTTTGTTAGCTGGGAAGTATGTTGGCCCATTTGGGTAGAGCAAACTTACTGGATACCTCATAATAATGTCCAGTAGCAAATTTCCCCACTTGTTTGCTCTTTTGCAACCCCAATTACGATGACGGCTGTTGAAATCACCCCCAAATAAAAATTTTTCATTCTAAGATCACTCTTATAAAAGCCAATCATTTGAGCATTAAAAACTCCTCCGGGAAAGTAAACGGAAACGATTTTAAATTTAGTATTATCATTCAATATTAATTCAATACTAATTGTTTCAAAAATATCAGTTTTTATATTTGGTACTAAATTATATAATTAATTCTTTTTCACTACGATGGCAACTCCACCTCCTACTTCATCATCGATACGATCTAATCTATGACAGTAATAATCATTGAATAAGAAGTACAGGAAGAGGCATATCGAGAAAAAAGTGAAGTAGTTTTCATAATTGTGTGAGTTACACAAACACAAATGCATTGGCACAGGGTTGGAGTGAAGGTAGACTGCTATTTGCTGGGGCGCCAAAAGGAATATTTTGCTAAATTTTTTTTTGGGTGGTTTAGTAAAAATATGTGTAGCTAGAAGTACTGGAATATGATTTCCATTTTCTCAGAAGTACTTATTCACATACAAAAGAGCATAGCTATTACTGTAAGTCTTAAAATAAAAAAAACTTTTTTAGTTTGGTTAAATTTATTCGATCAAATAAATAATTGAATGAGTTTTTTTTGATTTATTTCTGCTGGATTATAATATCGAATAAATTACACTTGAAGTAATAAAATTAAACTTACCTCTTACAGGAACCTGAAAACTTTAAATGGATATGGATTATTAAAGTAGTAGAGCTTTTTTTACTTAATTAAAATCATCACAACTGGACACAAATACTTCTTGACGAAGATACAAAACCGACACGATAGACAAAGACAATCACAGAAATATTGAAAATACGTAGTATATTTCCAAAACTAAACCGCCGAAAAATAACTGCACTACGGGCGCTTAACGTTTCTTAGCGCCTTGCCATCACCAACAAAAACCTATCCGTCCCTGTACTAAAATTTCTAATTTGACATTACAAGTTCATTTGTGCAACATGATTAAAGTATATTTTTATTTTGAACAATATTACTATTTTTATCTTAAAATACCATGAAATAACAATATAAAAGTATTCTAAGATAACGTATTTACCAAAATAACATCACTTTAAGTTACTATTTGTGGAATATGAGCCAAGACTTACTTGTGAAATGAAAACTTTTTGTTTTTCCGGTTATACAAGTTTTTACAACTTTTCACGCAGCACCTCATTTTGATTTATATTTTAATAATAATATGCTTTAATTTTCAACACAAATTGGTTTTTATTTCACTTTTTTATTAGTTTTGTGGAACGTTTTTCACTTTTTTAAAATCTTTCTACTTCACAACACTAACTCTCAGCAAGGCAAAATGACAGATAGGGTTCACTTTTTTTTTTTTTTTTAATTTTAATACTTCACTCACGTACACTGTATATGTGCCAAAAGCCTCTTCCTCTATTTCTTATTCAATGGTAATAATTATTGCTTGAGAAAGAGATGCCACGTTTCACACACATCGACATCATTATTACAGAGAAAATTGAAAAACTCAGTACATTTATAACGAATAACATAAAACATTAAGAGAGTTTGATTTACTTAACATGATTGTATAAATATTTTGTCGCAAGCTGCTTTTATAACATTGAATTGTTCAAATTTAGATTTACATATACTTAACTTAGTTATCATATCCATAGTAAGAGCACAAAGTTCTTCTTGAGTGAAAAGATCACTCTCATTGACGGTAGCATTTTGATTGTATGCAGTTGCATTTTGGGTCCATTGCTGTTGAGGTGCAGGTGCTTGAAGAGCTGCAGGAGATGTTGATGGTGTAGGCACAGAAGATCTTTTTTGCCTCGAGAGGGAAGGAAAGTCATTTGTGCTCATGTAGCTAGGCACATTTCTATCATGATGTTTTGGCTGAGCGTGAGTCATTGCTGGGCTTCTCTTTTGATTTGTTTTTCCTCTTATCTCGAGGTATTTTACTCTTCGGGGACAGTTAATATCAGTCGATTTGTGATTTCCCTGACAATTAGCGCATTTTGAAATGCCTATGGCAGTACAATCGGCAGTTTTATGGCATTGAGAGCAATTTGCACAGAAGGTTTTGACTCTGCAGTTTCTCTCACCATGCCCATACATTTGACAGTTATGGCATTAGTAATTTTATTTTTTAGTCTTCGTTGAAACTCCCAACGAACTTGAGTATGTAGAACGTGACGGATGTTTTTTCTTAAGTCCGCAATTTTAACACTTTGTTTTTCAAGGAAAACTATATAAAATACTTCAGTATAGTGTTCATAGGTCTTTTTTACCATTTTAATGTCTTTGCATTGTAAACCTAGTTTTGATAGTTCGCCTTTGAGAAGATCGATTTTTACTTCGTCTAAACCAAAGAGAACAACTTTAAATGCTCTTTCACTTTTTAGATCGTGAGTGAAATATTGACACATTTTGTCTTTTAATGCCGCGCAAACTAAATTAAATGAGGTTATGCACTCACAAAAAATTTTTATCAAAATGGATATATTTTTAATTGAATAGTTTTCAATTTTAAGTTCTTGCATCAAATTATGAACAAACTCTGCAGATTTTTGAAGTACTTTAATGGGAGGGGGAATGGCTTTGGTGACATTTTCACCTGTGGACATTTCATCATCATTTCCACTGGTGTCACTTGCACTTAACACTTGCAGGGGTTGCCAGTAATTGCTACTGGATGAATCACATGACTGAATTGTTTATTTGCTTAGGCTGCGTATTCGCTTCGTTGTTTTGGATCGGTTTGATTCGTTAGAAAAAGAAAAAATACGTCTAACTCATCTAAGAGCGCAACGTCAACTGTTCTTGCTTCGGCAGAACATATACTAAAATTGGAGCTAACTAGTTTAAAACTACAAGATGTACACGAAATCATATCCTTACCCTGCTAATCATCGATCAGAAGTTGAATTCCAACTGCAATGCCACTCGGGTTGAAAAATAAAAATAGGATATTAAATCATGTTTTAAAACCCCTAATAGCTAGAACGTGAAACATAATTTTCTTCAGGAAAAATGAATCTGATCACTTAAAAAATCTTGACGAAGTTCTGCCCTACCTATCCAAAGCTAATCTAAAGGTATTAAGATAAAAGATAGATAAAATAATTTTATTTTGAATTAAATTCTTACAAAAGCAAGATTATGCTGGTATTCTATTCTGGTTTTAAGTTGTCTGTCGGGTTCAAAAAATGTATTTACTTTATAACAGCAAAGCTAAGTGAGTTTTAGCTGTATTTGTGTATTATGAGACTTCGATATTCAAGTGATTTTTTTTTTTAAAGTTGTAGAGGTTTTGGTAGTTTAGGCCATTTAAAAGGTTGAGGAGTTTTGATCGGTCTGGTATTTCGCTGCCTAGCTATTTTTTGCGGTAACCTTTAAAGATGGGACACACACCAACAAAGTGGTATTCTCTGTAGCATCCATGTTACATATAGTGCATATGCATATTGCATATGTAATGATAATGAAACTACAAATTACGAAAACCTCTCGCATTTAAATTCAATAAACCACACCTTGCTTTAAAGATTAAGTTAATCATATCTCGTGGATAAAGGAATTTGCAATATTCATCATGGAATTGTGACTGGAGTGTCTTTCCTGCGAAATCGACCCAATCTTTTTCTGAAAACCTAGCATTATTTTATGGATACGATTCTATTATGAGCATGGAGCTTCGAGACAGAAGTCAACTTGTGTTTTTTGGAAAAGGCCTGACCATTCCTGGGCTTAATAAATATTTTTCTGGATAACAACTTCAGAGAGAATACGTGGGAGACAGTTACTTGGAATCGACATTATTCCGTATGTACGCTAGCTGAACTTTTAATGTTGTAAGGAATGCCTTTGGGAAACCGTTTTCAATATGAATTGCGTAGTTACATAGGTGTGTTGTCTGGCAACCCGAAGCGTTTCTTCACGAAGAAACGTTGAAGTTTTTCAATTTGGACATGCGCCTTGTATCTCCACACCTGCGCGCTATAGTGTATTATTGATTTTGTGGCTGCATATTTAGAAGAATGTGTAACGAATTTATTTTGCACAAATTTGGACCATGTCGAGTTGATTGAGTTTTTAGATGTCGCAAGGCGTTTTGATAGGTGTTCTGACCAGGATATGTTATATGTAAGTGAAGATAACACCAATATGTTTATACTGATTTGATATTTTTATCTCCCTCTTATTGAAGTACCATTTTTCAGTTGAAGCCCTTCTGTCACAGTTTCTAAAAATTGCGATTTCAGACTTTTCTAAGTTAACATCTAAACTCCATTTACTGCAGTACCTACTAAAGCTGACGATGATCGATTGTAGGGTATTAGGTCTAGCAGACAGAAGAACTACGTCATCCGCGTATAAAAGGATGTTTATTTCCAAATTGTTCCAGATCAGTTGGGAGATCGTAATGAAGATCATCTAGGAATAAGATAAAAAGTTAGGCACTCAATACACATCCTTGCTTAACTCCTTTGGTTGTATCAAAGATGTTTGTTGAAGTTTTTCCATCCCAAACTGGTAATCTTATAACGGAAATCATTTTTGATGAGATACCTAGCCTTTGTAATTTATGAAACAACGCTTCTCTATTAATGTTGTCAAAGGCTGCTGACAAGTCAACGAAGAAGGCATACAGCTTTTTTTCTGACCCAGTTGGAGTTGGATGCTACAGGATAGCTTATATACTTGGTCAACTGTACTATACTGACTTCTGTATGCAGCTTGGTATTTATTAAGTATATTGTTATCTTCAATCCAACTAACAATCTGTTTCCTCCAATTTTTTTCATTTGAACTTCTCCTTTTTTACAATTTCTTCCTTAAAAACCTTATTCTTTTCTTACAAGACTGCAATATCATTTTTAATGTTGCCCAATTGCAAAATTTTAGGTGTAGAATTTCATTTACGGAGTCTTTAAGCATCGGAAATTGGTAGTAGGAGCAAGAGGAGACTATTATTTGGATTATTGCAACCAAAAAATATCAAAAAATATCAATTAAAACCCCCATAAGCTCTCGCAAAAAAAAAATTTGAGGAAGGGTTGCCCCAATTTTATTAGACTTCCACCATGACAGTACTATGTTTTTCATATACAAAGATTGTATACCCACAAATTGAGAAACATAGTTGTTTTTTCTTTAGTTGCGTTTGCAGTTTCTCCCCTGAGCACTGAGAATGACAGTTTGTTTGTCTCAGTTAATGTCGTGCGAGAACTTTTCTGTATATAATTTAATAGGCTTTTTTATCACCTCACTAAGCAATTGCAATTTTTTTCCAATTGAGATACAGACCGAAAAACAAGACCTATTGTTATCCGAAAAATGTTGCCACCAAGTACAAAATGTATTCCAATTGAAATTTATATTGTTAACTTGTCATGTGTAAGACTTTAATAAATTTTCTAAGAGCCGATCAATAACACAACCACTCGATTAGCTTCACTTTCTCTCATTTCAATCTGAAGGTAAACTTAGAAAAATCCAAGTTCTTTATAACGCAAGTTGATTTTCTGGGATTTATAATCAACCAGGAAAGAATTCAAATTCAATTCAAAAAATTCCAACACCAACAAATCTAGAAGAACTTTAAAGTTTTCTAAGCCTTGTATCTTATTACCGTAACTTTATTAAAGACTTTCTTACCGTAAGTTTACTAACGACTTTTCTTAAATAGCAAAGCCTCCGACAAATCTATCAAGAGGCAGAAATGCGCTGATAAAAGCAAATTAATATGCATACTTATATTTCCAAACTTTGAAAATCCATTTATTCTTACAACGGATGCCTCTAATTACGCTATTGAAGTAATTTCGACATAGGTTTATATCCAGATCATTAAATGAGACAGAAGAAAACCTTTCCACTATTGCAAAGGAAATGTTAGGAATCATTTGGTCTCGATAAACTGAGAACTTATCTTTATGGTCCAAAAAATATCAAAATATTTACAGATCATCAACCCATAACGTCCCTTAAGAATACAACTATACTCTATAACCAGGAAGATCAAATGTCGTTGCAGACGCTTTGTCTTGACTTCCCGTACTGAACGTACTAACATCATCTTCGGAAACCCAACATAGTGCCGAAGAAGATAGTAGTAATCTCATATAGCATTGCAAAGCACCCATTAATATTTTTAAGAATTATTTATTTTTTTGGAAGTACCGAAATGAAGTGTTACGAACAACCACATCCAAAATATCAAAAACAAGTTTAAAATAATACAAGATGAACACAAGCGCGCTCACAAAAACCATGTTTAAAATAAAATCCTAGAGAACTACTACTTCCCCAAAATGGCAAGCTTAGTAAAGAAATTTGTGAATTCCTGTAATGTTTGTCGTTAAAACAAATATAGCCAACACCCCCTAAACCTCATCTTCAGCCTTACCCCTATTCCATCATTGCCAACAAAAATTTTACACATGGCCATTATGGAATACAAAAAAAAATTATAACCTGTGCAAATAAATTCTCAAAATTTACGAAATTTTCCATATAAAAAACAAATCGGCTTTACACATCCGAAATAAGTTAATAAAGTTGATCCATTACTTCACTGCTCTGAACTGTCAAAAAAAAATCGTGTTTCTTTTTTAGCTCAGAGCGTTCAAAGCTTCAATTTTGTGTTTCTTTTTTCGCTCTGAACATGTTCAGAGCATGCTCAGAGCGTGCTATGAGCTCAGATTAAAGGATAGAGAAGAAGGAGTTCAAAAGCTGATTACGGAAAATGCGAATTTCGTTTCCGATCCTTTATATTAATAAAAAAGTATATTTTTGTGATCGCGTAGGATAACAGTCAACAACAATTACATAAAGTGCATTTAGTTATTCTAGATTTAATATTATTTATTAAATATCTAAGCTTCAGAATTCAGATCCCTTACCACTGGTGAGGGGAAATCTTCGGCTATAAGTAGAACGAATAAACTCTGAACTGAACTTAACATGATCGATGAAATCTTTTTTATACAAATAAAATGTTTATTCATCACATCTGCTGACACAAGAATTCTATTGGAATATAATAATTTCCTGTGAAATAAAAACTTTTTGTTTTTCTCGTTATAAGGATACAGTGCGATTAAGTACAAAACAAAAAAATCCGAATAAGGATACAGTGCGCGAAAAAGTGCAACAAAAACACAAATCCGAATAAGGATACAGTGCGCGAAAAAGAGCAACAAAAATACAAATCCGATTAAGGATACAGTGCGTGAAAAAGTGCAACAAAAACACAAATCCGATTAAGGATACAGTACAAAACAAAAATCCGAACAAGGATACCTACAGTGCGCGGAAAAGTGCAACAAAAAACACAGATCCATATAACGATACAGTGCGAATTATCAAAATTAAAAACCAAAGAAACAACAGATTTGATCAATCCAGAAAATTGAGAATGGCACAACTAAATATAGAACAGTGCATAGCCACACTCACGCAACTGGTGGCCAATATGAATAGACCAACGAGTGTAAGAGTGAAAATAGAGAAGGATATACGATTCCTGACAACTTTCACTGGCGAAGCTGGAACGTTGCCTTCTTTTGCAATCAGCGTCCAAAGAATCCTGGTCAACTATCCGGAAGAGGAGAGACCTGCAGTGTACACAGTAATATTTGACACAAAAATCCAGGGAGCGGCAAAAAGTCTGCTTAACAGCAGACTGGAGCCAGTGTCTGCAGAAATTAAGAAAACATTTTAGGCCATCTCGGGACGAGATGTCAATTACGAAAGATATAGGGGTACTAAGAGCAAGTTCCATACTAGATTTAGATACCAAATTAAGAACATTAGTTGAATATATAGCAGAATATTCTTCCTTTTCCGCAAACACACCAACCTTGACCACAATTTTTAATGGCATGCTGGTCCAAAAAACCAAAGAACTCGTAGCTGGCTCATTAGCCTTTGCTATAGCTGACAAGTATGATTTAGACGACATTAGAGACATTCAGGTTCATCCAGGAACTTTAATAATTCTAATAACAATCCAGGTAGAAATAATTATAATCCTGGTACTACAAGAAACAACTATAATTCTCTTAATCAAAGTATTACCTCGGGACAGCATAGAAATTCTAGTTCTGGCCAACCCCGAAACACAAATTATAACAATAATAACCATAGTCAAAGTAACAATAATAACCCCTCTAATCAAGGACAGCACAGAAACGCTTATTCTGGCCAGTCCCGAAACCGTAATAATAACCACTACAGTCATATACCAACTCAGGAAACCAGAGAAATTCTACACTGTCGGCTTCCTACCAAAGGGAGATTAATTCATTGAACAACATCCCGGATTTTGAGGAAGAAATCCTTCAGGCCGACTTCAATATATGTATAGTGGTTAACATCAAAAACAATAAATTTAAACTAAGAATACTAATTAATACTGGATCAGAAACCAGTATTCTTAACCCAGGGTTATGCCACCCAAAATGGCATACAAAATTAACTAAACCTATTGAAATAAAAACAGCAGGAATACCTATCGTTGCCCATAGCAAAGTGAAGATTCCATTGTTTAAGAAATTTGGTATTCTTAATAAAACTGCCGAGTTCCTTGAATACAAATTCCACAATATCTATGACGGTTTGATTGGGAATAATATAATATTTCCTATCAAAGCAATCATAGATCTTGATAGAAAACAATTATTAATTCAGGATGTGAAAATACCAATTTGTTTTAATAGCGAGGAAGAGGAAACATCGAGAGAAGCTTTCAACAAACAAGTTTTAACACCAGATACCAACGATAGAGCTATGACGGAAGAAGAATTGGAGAAAGGTCATTGATTATCGGAAATTGAACGAAGTTTCAATTGACGATAAATTTCCAATCCCGAATATAGAGGACATATACGATAAATTGGGAAAATCGATGTACTTCACTACACTCGATTTGGCCAAGGGGTTTCACCAAATCGAAATCGCGGAAGAAGAAATAAAAAAACAGCATTTTTAACCGATAGTGGCCACTACGAATTTGTTCGTATGCCATTCGGGTTGAAGAACGCGCCCGCGACCTTCCAAAGACTCATGAACTCAGTTCTATCAGAGTTCATTGGAAAAATTTGCTTAGTATATCTTGATGATATTATTGTATTCTCGACATCTTTGGAGGAACACATAGTATCATTGAAGAAAATATTTAAACTTTTAAAAGAAGTAAACCTTAAAATACAGTTGAATAAAACTGAATTTTTGAAAAAAGAGACAGAATTTTTGGGCCATGTCGTCACTACGGAGGGCATTAAACCTAATCCCAATAAAATGTCTGCAATATTAAATTATAAAATACCCACAACAACAAAACAAATCAAATCTTTTCTGGGTATCACCGGGTATTACCGGAAATTTATAAATGATTATGGCAAGGTAGCCAAACCTATGACAGCCTTTCTAAAAAAGGGGCAAAAATAAATATAAATAACTCCGAATACATAGAAAGTTTTGAAAATTTTAAAACTCTCTGATCCAATCTTAAAATGCCCCGAATTCACAAAAAAATGTATTCTTACCACGGACACATCTAATTTTGCGATTGGTGCCGTTCTCTCACAGGATAACCACCCAGTGTGTTTCGCTAGCCGTACACTTAACGAACACGAAACTGGTTATTCATCGATTGAAAAAGAGCTTTTGGCCATAGTATGGTCAACACAATATTTTAGACCGTACCTCTACGGACGGAAATTCACAGTTAGAACTGACCATCGACCCCTAGTTTGGCTAAGTTCATTAAAAAAACCAAATGCCAAACTGCAAAGATGGAAGATCAAACTGGAAGAATATAATTTCGACATCGAGTACGTCAAAGGAAAAAATAATCAAGTCGCTGACGGACTCTCAAGAGTAGAAGTCTATCTTGACGAAATTATTGAAAATCCAATTGTTACTTCCGATGACACTCCAGCAGAAAATTTAGACGAACAATCTATGATAGCTACAATCCACAGTGCAAATGAGGATAGCAGTAGTCATATCCCGATCGTAGAAACACCCATTAATATTTATAAAACTCAAATAATCCTAAACAAAACAGAAAATACAAGTAACCATAGAATATATAAACCATTTACAAAGAATAGAATTGTTATTGAGATAAAAAACTTTAATCAAAAACTGATTTTAGACTTAATGAAAAAATATACTCCTCCCAAAGGAATTGTTGGTATCTTTTCAAGAGATGACCTCCTATTTGCACAGTTCCAGGAAGTATACTTAAAATATTTTAGTAATAACAAATTGTTAAAATTTATCAAATGCCCTAAATTTTTAGGAGATCTTAAAGATACAGAGAAAGAATTATTAGTGATATCAAAATCACATAATTCCTTGAGTCTCTATGACTTAATGAAACCTATGAAGAAATCAGAGATGTCTATTATACTCCAAACCTAAAAGAAGAATTCCAAAAATTTATTAACAACTGTGAAGTATGCAATAAATCAAAATACGAACGCCTACCAACAAAAATAAATCAAATATTACATATTGATATTTGGTACGCAAAAATTAATTTAATGTACGTCACTATGATCGATAAGTTCTCGAAACATGTGTCGCTTTACGAAATCAAACATAGAACATTGTTAGGATTCCAACACCAAAGGAAAAAAAGAGGTTTATTTAACTTACTTGGTAAAGGTTTGAAATACCTGGCAGGCACAATGGACTATGAAGACGAAATTCAAATAATGCAGAGCTTAGATAATAACCAGAAGAGTAACCAAAATTTAATCAAAGGACTCAATGACCAAATCAAAACAAATTATAGTTTTAACGAAGTCATAGACAATATTACAAGACATATTAACGGACAGCAACATGACATAAAAAACCAACTTTCAAATTTGAGAAACGCAATAAACAAGGAATTTTTAGAAATAACTAGCATGCAACAAGCATTCCAAATACAATACGACACACAATTGCTTAGAGAGCAAGTTAGGAAAGTAATAGATAACCTGCTATTAAGTCAGCTAGGAGTTCTAGGAAAAGATTTACTATCACCAAAAGAAATATCAAAATTTAATATAACTATTAAAGAATTTTCACGTATAAAAAATACTCTAATAATCCATGAAAATTAAATCATATTTATCCTTTTAATACCGAATTACTCAAGTGTTAACTTTTATAAAATAATTATTGAGCCTATTCCTAATCAAAACAACTTAGAATTAGCAACACCTTTTAACGAGTTCATTACAGACAATGAAAATTAAAGAATTAAAAATAATAAAAGACGATTGTATTTCAAAAACCTTTAAGAGGCCTTCCCCTAGATTTGAGGAAAAAACGAGAAAATGGTGAACGATTCATTATCTTCAAATTGTTGGAATTACTTTTTTCGAAATCGACTCACAGCGGGTTATATTTGAAAAAATGTATATCTATATTTTGAGAAATTAGCAAAAACTGCTAATTGGTGCGCAATTCTGTAGAAAAAGTACTGGACTGAGTGAATCAAATTTGATATTTTCTAAAAGGTAATAAACATATCTTTAAATTGTTGGAATTAATTTTTTGAAAAAATGAAAAGTTTTATAAATATATTGACTTAAAAAACACTTAAAATACTGTTTTTCAATTCGGTTTTTGACATATTTGTTTAATGAATTTTACTAAAATTATGATCCAAAATAACAAACCGACATTCTAAATATAATTTTCAGAAAAAAAATATTGAATTTTCTCGTATTTTTATGTGAAACATCGAATTTTTAAAATGTCTGCGTAAAATAAAATCTCATTATTTTAGCTAAGACACAAATCATTGGATTCTATTTGTTCTCCAAATGACCGGTAGAGTTTTCATGTAAAATAAAACAAAAATTCAAACAGTGTGATGAACACAATTTGGCAGTAGATAAAGAGGTACCTAACAATACAAATGCAGTCTGTTTATATGGTATGGTGACTATTGCCTGATGTTTGTGTAGTGTAGAAGTTTTGTTGTTATTTTTTTTGTTTTTTGTATTTACTGCTTGTTGGTATTTTTTCTCTTTATTTTGTGTATATTCTGCAACTATGATTTACGTTACTATAGGTCAGGTTGTTCTCAATGAAATCATAATAAGATTTTCGTATTTGAATAATAAAAGTAAAAAGTTTGAAAGCATTTGGTTTGTTAGCGCAGACGATTATCCAAGGACGGAGGCTTGTTGATATTGATTTTTTTTTTTTAATCTTTTGAAAACAGTTGATCAACATTGTCCCCAGTTTGGCTGCAGTTTGAAAAACTTCTCCATTGTCAAAGAAATAAGAAATTACTGGACTGGACACCGAAATAGTTTTAAAATGCGACATGTGCCACGTCGAAAGCAAAGTGCCTTTGAATAACAAAGGTATAAACCCGACGTGAACACTGCCGCTGTGCTTGGAATAACAAGTATTGGTTGTGGATACTCCCAGCTAGAAACGTTTTTGTCTATATTAGACTTACCTTGTCTCTCATTTCATATATACCATACAAACTGAGAAAGGGTTGTTTCTTTTTGTCTTTCTTCTTTTATAATTATGAAACAAAAATAAACTAAAATAAAATAAACAAATAAATTCAAGTAGGTGTAGGTTAAAACAAATGTAAAATTATTCATTGAATAGAAATTAAATCTAATATTGAATTAAATCGATTTGCTTATTAGTTTATTATTTTGACACTTCAAAGACCCTTCTTAATATAAAATACAGAATGGTTTTACTTTCATTCCAATGAGACCTGAAATTTTTTTTTCGAATCAATCAATTATTTTTTTAGTCACAATTTCAAATTGGTACCTAGTTTTCTTCAAAATGTAAAAATCAAACATTACATCCTAACATGCAGCCACCCCTACTATCCTACTTTTTCTCAATATTATTGGCATCGGCTTCGGCAGTCTAAAATAAATATTTTTCGTCTGAATGTTTTTTCTTCTCAATCGCCATATGTAAAAGCAAAAACAAATCTCAATCAGTCAAATTGGTATGTCCAATTGCTATGAATTTACGACACGTAAAGGGTAAAAGTGCCATATGTATTTCAAACGCTTATTTCATATGTTAATTAAAAATCTTGAACAAAAATCGATTCATAATTTTCGTATTGCAGAATAATACAACAAATTAAGTGTCCATGAAAGGACTTACAATCTTATATAGTGAAAACAAAAAAATATACACAAAAAAATTAATGAAACAAATTTTACGGCAGCCTACTTGGTCACACCAAGCAAGCGAATAATACAGAAAAACACCAAAACCAACCAAACTAGTTTTTGAGAGGTATATGTGTATATGTATATAGAAAGGGCTCTTAAGAGCCCTTCACCTAAAAGTGGGAACTAAAAGTAGAACCTATTGATCCGAGTTCTTCACCAATGTTAGGTTAAAACATCAGATATACATTCCAAACCAATCCACAAAAAGAACACTCACCACTATTCACTTGGTACTCAGTAAAATATCCAATAAGTGAAAGCAAGACAAAAGTTTATTACGATCGCTAATGTTGAAAAGAGTAAAAATATTTTTTCAGATTCTTTATGTGTACCTACTCGTATTTTGTTTTCTATTGCACATGTCGCATTTTAAAACTATTTCGGTGTCCAGTCCAGTAATTTCTTATTTCTTTGACAATGGAGAAGTTTTTCAAACTGCAGCCAAACTGGGGACAATGTTGATCAACTGTTTTCAAAAGATTAAAAAAAAAAAATCAATATCAACAAGCCTCCGTCCTTGGATAATCGTCTGCGCTAACAAACCAAATGCTTTCAAACTTTTTACTTTTATTATTCAAATACGAAAATCTTATTATGATTTCATTGAGAACAACCTGACCTATAGTAACGTAAATCATAGTTGCAGAATATACACAAAATAAAGAGAAAAAATACCAACAAGCAGTAAATACAAAAAACAAAAAAAATAACAACAAAACTTCTACACTACACAAACATCAGGCAATAGTCACCATACCATATAAACAGACTGCATTTGTATTGTTAGGTACCTCTTTATCTACTGCCAAATTGTGTTCATCACACTGTTTGAATTTTTGTTTTATTTTACAGGAAAACTCTACCGGTCATTTGGAGAACAAATAGAATCCAATGATTTGTGTCTTAGCTAAAATAATGAGATTTTATTTTAAGCAGACATTTTAAAAATTCGATGTTTCACATAAAAATACGAGAAAATTCAATATTTTTTTTCTGAAAATTATATTTAGAATGTCGGTTTGTTATTTTGGATCATAATTTTAGTAAAATTCATTAAACAAATATGTCAAAAACCGAATTGAAAAACAGTATTTTAAGTGTTTTTTAAGTCAATATATTTATAAAACTTTTCATTTTTTCAAAAAATTAATTCCAACAATTTAAAGATATGTTTATTACCTTTTAGAAAATATCAAATTTGATTCACTCAGTCCAGTACTTTTTCTACAAAATTGCGCACCAATTAGCAGTTTTTGCTAATTTCTCAAAATATAGATATACATTTTTTCAAATATAACCCGCTGTGAGTCGATTTCGAAAAAAGTAATTCCAACAATTTGAAGATAATGAATCGTTATTTCATATAGCGTTTAAATTATTGTCATATGCATACAAATGACTTCAGGAAATTGCGCACCTTTTCACCATTTTCTCGTTTTTTCCTCAAATCTAGGGGAAGGCCTCTTAAGTAGTAGTTAACATTGCAACAGATAGATACATACAACAATTCGATACATTCAGTTACTAAAAAGAAACCTGCCCACATTTTCTTTCGAAAAACACAAATAATAAGTTATCAAAACCTACTTGATTTCAAAAATTTATAGTTTGGTAATACTGATTTTAAACACGAAATCATTCGTAACAAAAAAAAAACTTAACTTATAACAAAAAAAAGTCACCAACAAAAACATACAAACATGGTGAAACTGCCTTTAAAAAAGAAAAACAAATAAAAAGTAAACACAAACCAATTTACCATAGAGAAACTGTAGGGATAGACAATAACGTTACATTACAACAACCAATGGAAAGCGAATCGTATCTTAAAAAAATTCCTTCTATTGCAGATTAAATGCCATTTGTGTAGGAGCAATGGTTGATATTTACGAGTACCAAAGTCCGCCTTATACCCAAACTCCAAAAATTGAAAACACGAAAGCTCTTAGACCAGCTTCAGGACAAGACCAGGGGAAGGCAGGAGCGATCCATAAACTGGTAGGATCCGCTTGGAAACGGCTTGCAGGCAATCCGGATGCAACTGATTGGGACAGCATTGTCACCAAAAATACAGGTTCTCCTCCAACACCAACAGGCAATATCCTACAAACAATAATTTTTTTTTTTTTTTTATAATATGCGCGCGCTCAAGGGGATTATTGGTTTACCCTTTATATGTATCAACACAGCGCGGGCGTGAAGGATAGGATAGGATGGGAAGGGAAGGGTGTGTGTGGCGCGAGGTAATGAGACTGAAGGTGGT
This sequence comes from Syrphus vitripennis, assembly GCA_958431115.1. Lineage (NCBI taxonomy): Eukaryota > Metazoa > Arthropoda > Insecta > Diptera > Syrphidae > Syrphus > Syrphus vitripennis. The sequence continues at coordinate 69,243,067 of OY288108.1, forward strand.
GGTTGTCTCAGATTTTATCTCCAGGGTTGGCGGCTGGGCTAAAGCGGAGAAATTGCCGTGTCTTATATCTATGTCCCTTTATAATTCGCAATATTTTGTTCATTGTCATATTTGTTGGGCATACTAGTATTTACTCAATCACATGTTGTTAGTGTTATGCCTGAACAACATGTAATGATTAAACCAGCGGCCCAACAATGATCAATGATAATGGAAAAAAACAAGACATAGAACTAAGGCTGGGATCGAACCTGTGACCATTTGGTTGACAGGCAACCACGCATACCATCGCGCCACGGCCAACCCCAAACGAAGGAATTAAGACTAACGATAAAAAAACGAGTAAATCATTTTTAGCAAACTTATCGTCTTGAAAGAGGAAATTGCAGGCCAACTTACAAAAAGAGACATCGTCAACTCAAATCTTTTAAGAAAAAGTAGAACCGACGACTGCGTGCTGAAACTTTTAAATGGTGAACAAGTTAAGAGTGACTTTAAAAAAAGCAAATAGTAGGACTTATCAAAGAGAGCACTTTATTCCTTACAAATTATATCGGCAACATAACTTTTGCAAGACATTTTCATAATCTGATTGGTTAATTATTATTTTTTCAACGAATGTATCGAAATTGATAACTTAAAATATACCAATTGGGAAAGTAAAATTAATTAAATACTTCCCCCAATACCGACTCAAACTAAACCTGGGGCCTTTAACCCAGAACAACAAATCAACTAGTCAACAATTACTTGTTGAAGTGTGAAAATTATTTCTGTAACACAATAAAAACCGTGACATTGTCAAAAAAAATCTCCATTTGTTGATTCAGTTTAACAAGTCGCAAGATTTCCGAAGAAAAAAAAAGAAAGCATTTTGTTCAAAATCAGAGAGTTCGGTTTGGATAAATGGCGGAGATATTTTAGTTGTTCATGAGTTTGAACATAGTTCCTCAAGGAAAAAATTGGACTTACATTATAGATGTTTTCTGACAAAATTGTAAGAAATACGACGTGGTAAGTACAGAATGCAAAAATATTTCATCCAAAACCATTATAACCAAACAAATTTGTTATTGGTAGGTTAAAGTAGATAACGCCCAGAGAACCGGATCTGCCGGGGGGAAAGATTGCTAGCTCAATTGTAATAATTGGGTTGGTCGTGGTTTGCGTGGTCGCCTGTCAACCTCATGGTCACAGGTTCGATCCCTGCCGTAGTTCTATATCATATTTTTATTCCATTATCATCGGTCATTGTTGGGCCGCTGGTTTACTCTTTACATGTTGTTCAGGCATAACACTAACAACATGTGATTGAGTAAATACTAGTATGCCCAACAAATATGACAACGAACAAATAATGTGAATTATAAAGGGACATAGATATAAGACACGGTATTTCTCCGCTTTAGCCCAGCCGCCAACCCTGGAGATAAAATCTGAGACAACCACCACCTTCAGTCTCAGAACCTCGCGCCACACACCTTTCCTTTCCCTTCCCATCCTAAACCTATCCTTCACGCCCGCGCTGTGTTGAACATATACCAAAAAAATCCCCCTGAAAGCACGCAAATCATTAAAAAAAAAAATCATATCATATCACTTCGGCGTTGAAGAATCTATGGACTTGTTGACTTCTAACAAGTCTTTGAACGGCGGCGTTTGAAATTTATCAACAATTCGACAAGTTTATCTCCTTTTTTCTTAACACTTGTTGTTTCCAGTTACAAAAACTGCGAAAAAAGCCAACACAATTGTTAAGTTCCCAGTTTAAATTCTCGGTATACACGCACATCATACATTATTGTTTCATCTATCGAAGCCCTAATTTAAACAGAGTTTCAACTTCTAGCGAATTTGATGCTCTGTCTGACTTCATCCAAAGAATTGTTTCCTTGCATCCTCACACTAAAATCTTTATAACGGGCGATTTCAATTTACACAATTCTTCTTGGCTTCAACATTCGGGCCAGACAGCACCCGAAGGTATATGTGCTGAGATCTTCGCTGAGTTTAATCACCCTACTCAGTTTGTCAACGAGCCCACCCGAATATCGGACGTTAATGGCCGAGCCGAAAATACTCTTGACTTGTTTCTTACCTCTGAACCCGATAAATACCCAATCAGTGTATTAACGCCTCTAGGCATTTATCATCATAGTATCATTTCCGCAAATATTTCGTGTCAAAAAAATCCAGTTAGAGAAAGAGCTCTTGTGAGAACCATTTGGCAATACGAGAAAGCCAAATGGGACGGTCTCAATAATTTTTTCAGGATCTTTAACTGGTCACTATGCTTCCTCGGTAGTGACGTAGACTCCAGAGAGGATATGATTACTAATATGATTCTTTTGGGAATGAGAACTTTTATCCCGAATAGGGCTCAGAACATCAGACCCAAAGAGAAATCATGGTTCGATGCGAGCTGTAAAGAAGCGCTTAGGGTTAAAGAGGTTAGCTTCCGATGTTTTAGAGTTAAACCAACTAAGGAAAACCGGAAAAGTTCAAACAAGCCTGTAAGGCATGCAACACCCATATTCGAAGGAAAAAATTTTTGCATGACCAAAAATTAAGGCAAAAAATACTACAATAGTACAATTTCCCACACGTAGTATAAATTTTTGGTCATTCGTAAAAAATATAAGGAACAAAACATCTTACTCGGTCCCAACACTCGTTATAAATGACACTTATTCGTAAGGCATTACGCCGCCAACTTTACGCTGTCTGATAGTGTCATGACTCCCCCAGTTCTTGAACTCGTAAATGATTCTATGGGACAAAGTTTCTATCGTACTAGAGCTGTGGCGAGAGTTTCAAAAGATCTCAACACACATAAATCCGCTGGTCCGGATGGTATCCCCGCCATTGTTCTGTAGAGGTGTTCTTCCATGCTGACAAAATCCCTTCGTAAGCTTTCGGTCTATCCTATACTTCTGGACTTGTTCCGAGCAGTTGGAAAACAGCATTTGTCCAGCCTATCCCAAAAAAAGGCGAATCTTCTTCACCCTCTAATTACCGAACAATTGCACTTACGTCCCTTTTTTCAAGGTCATGGAAACGCTGATAAGTTATCAGCTCAAGAAATATCTCGAAGATCGAAAGTTTTTTAATGACCGGCAATACGGCTTTCGCAACAATAGGTCCACTGGTGACTTGATGGTTTATCTCAACGAACAGTGGAATTGGGTTTTAAGTTGTTTTAGCTAATATTTTAAGAGAAAAAAAGAGAGTTTATATATATATATAAGATCAAGTTTTTAGTTAGCTCCAAGTAAAACAAAAAAAAACACTTAATCAACCCCAAAATCAATTATCTAAAACATGACCAACAGATAGTGTGCCCATTTATTAACAAGGGTGAGTCAAAAAGATCACATAAAACTTAAAAAATCACTATAAAAAGAAGTAAAAAGGATCATAAGCAAAAAAAAAAAAATATATAAAACTGTCAGATGCGCCGGTCACCCCCAAGTACAGGACAGTTTTCTCTCACCAAAACTAACACGCCCTTGCATGCGAAGCGTGGGTCGGCAGAAACCTCCCCTCTCTACCCTCAGCAACAACAAAAAACTGCGACGGAAGAATTGGCTTTGGTCCAATTGACTGCAAATGACTTGAAAGTCCTTAGATATTCGTGACACTGTTTTCATGGCTATCGACGAGAGGATGAAGGATACGCCAACAAAATCCGACTTGGAAGGGATCGGCAGTCAACTCCACTCGCTACACCAAACAAATTCCAACCTTCAAACCCAATTGCAAACAATGGAATCTCGATGCATTTCACTTGAACGACAAGTTGAGTGGCTTTTTAGTAAGGCCAATGAAAAAAACGTAGTTGTCAACCTTCCGATCGTTGAAGGTACAGCTGCCGTTAAAAAAGCTACGTCCGTCGGCTTGGACCTGCTTCATAGCCAAAATCCCGCAATTATTTCATCAGCAAGGGAACTCAAATCCACGAGAGCGAACGCAGGAAATGTTATTACAGAATTCCAAAGCAGAGAGCACGTTGGCCGCCTTTTGCAATCGGCAAGCAAAGTGCGTGGGGAGGGCATTTCTATGCACCGGGACTACACAAACACATTCGCGGCACGAGAAAGAAGGAGGCGCATGATGAAACTAAAAAACGAAATCTCACCGAAAAATCCTAACTTAAAAATGCAAATTAGAGGCGACAAATTTAAAATAAACTATAAATATAATTATTTCGTAGACGAAAATAACAAAATTTCCTGCAATGAAAATGGAGGACTGTCATTTATAAAATAGCTGCTAGATGTCAACAACGAAATGTCAGTTAATGGTGTAAACGCAGGAGTGGTAGAATGAAGCCGCTCATTAGGAGCCAGAAATAATGAACGCATTCAGCGTCTTTAATTGTAATGCCGTCAGTCAAGTAAAAACGAAAAGTAAAACCAAAATTAACATTTATTATTTAAATATTTTATCTTTTAATTCAGCAGGCTTAGCAAGTAAATTTTTATTTAACGATTTTTTTTTTCAATTTATTAATAACTATGATATATTGATGCTATATGAAACTTTTGTAGAAAAGAATATACAACGATTTGATAATTTTTTTAAAAACTAGGAGGAGTTCGTATGGATTCCAGCAAGAAGAAGATTCACACATGGCAGGGCCAGCGGAGAATGTCTATATGGCAATAAACTTGATATTAAGAATAAATGGGGATGCAATTTTGTAAAACGTCTAAACCAAGATTCAATTGAAATAGCAACCGAAAGGGGAAAAATGCTTGTGATCCCAACGTATATAAATTGCTATAATTGGATGGAAGATTTTACGGCTTTTGTATAACTTGCTATTAGAAACAGAAAATAAAAATGTACCACTGGTAGGCGATTTTAACGGAAGAGTTGGATATACCGAAATCCTCAATGTGGAAGTGGAAGAAACACCGGAATCAATTACAGAACGGAGATCCTCAAAAGACAAAAAAGTAGATGGGAACAGGAAAAAAATCGTCGAAATGTGTGAAACCATCGGACTCACTCTACTTAACGGTCGCACTAAGAGTGACAAGGAAGGGCACTTAACTTTCATACGAGGTTCTGCGTGTTCAACTATTGATTATCTTTTCGCAAAAGGATTAGGGCTTCAATGTGTCCACGACTTGAAAGTTAAAGAGCTTACACAAGGCTCACAAAGAGACAATACATATGATGAACGAAGGTCGCTACTGCTTAAACTTCAATGGAAAGAAAAAAAATAAAGAAAGATACTCCTTAAATCTATATCACGAATTAAATCGGACTATCGAAAGAAGTATCGAACCATTCATAAAGATAGATACTCTCACAAATTGTATAGCAGATGCTGCTGCACCACTTCAAACAAAACTAGCAAGTAAGGGAAAGCAACCTTGGTACGACTGGGAATGCGAGGCTGCCAGCAAAAAATCTTTTGAGTTTCTCAGGCTTTTACTAAGAGAAGACTCCTGTTATGCTAAGTTAGTGTACCAAGAAGCAGACAAACTTTACAAAGCGATCTGTGTGCAGAAACAGAAAGCGTATTTGCTAGAACAAGCGTCAAGACTCAGCAACTTAAAAGACAGCAAAGTTTTCTGGAAGATTGCTAAGACTTTAAATAGTCCATCCATTGGAAGTTGCATAAAAGTGGAAGCACGTGTTTTGGCAGAGTACTTCAAAAATCTTCTGAATAGGAGGCTTACCGCGGATTCTATCCAATATGCAGCACCATTTCTGGAAGTCGAAATCCTGGATCGGCAAATTACACAATTGGACGTTATCAGTCATAAACCGCAGTAGCCCAAATAAAGCCCCAGGAGAAGACCGTATTCCTTTGTATATATAAACTATAGTACTCTCATGGTGGAAGTCGAATGGGGCGACATCTTAAGTATTCTGGCAACCCTTACTCCAAAAAATAGTCTCCTCTTGCCCCTACCACCAATTTACGACGCTTAAAGACTCCCAAAATCAAATTTTACACCTCACATTTTGCAGCGCCACCACAAGGGTCACGGCAACCCTAAAAAAAACTCGCCATGATAGTACTATAGTTTTCATATACAAAGCTATATTCCTTACGAATTTTTCAAAAACTCCACGCATGCCTTTTTTGAGGAGCTAACAAAAACGTTTAACTTCATTTTCTACACTGGTGAAGTACCAACAAGTCTTAAAAATGGCATCATATTTCCTATTCTGAAGAAAGGTGATCCGATGGAACCCAGCAACTATAGAGGAAAGACTGACGGATTGGGTTCATGGAAACAACTTGCTTAGTGAGTACCAAGCTGGTTTCCGAAAATGTTATTCCACTTCATCTTCAATCTCACAAGCGTCGCTCGATCGCACTTGGATAGGGGGAAAAAACTCTATGCGTTCTTTGTGGATTTCAAGCAGCTTCAATGCCATAGACAGAAAAGCTTTGCTCTACAAACTCAGTAATCTTGGGGTCTCAACAGAAATGTTTAAGATATTGCAAAAACTCTACGATGGAAACCAAATGGCGGCCTGGGATGGAAACATTCTAGCGGAAACTGAAACGGGAGTTAAACAAGGATGCCTTCTTAGCCCACTCCTGTTCTCTCTATTTTTGGATGACATTACTGAACATCTGCCCGGAGGAATCACTTTCGCTGATCATAAGATTAAACTCTTGATGTACGCGGATGACATCTTAGCAGAATACCCAAACACGATGCAACTGATGATCAACAAACTGCAAGAATATTGTGCTATGTGGAACCTCACACTCAACACTGCTAAATCAAAAATCTTGATCTTTCGAAATGGAACGGGACGATATGCAAGAAACGAGAATTGGACCTGGCATAACAAAGAAATAGAGAAAGTTAAAGAATACCGATACTTGGGCGTTATCATCTTCCCACAACTTTCGTTTAGGAAACATCTCCAAGAAAAATTAAGAGAAGCAAAACGAGCTATAAACTGCACTTGGAGTGGAATCTTGTGCAAGAAAGAAGTTGTGCACAGCGCTAAGTGTAGAGTGTTCGAAGCTGTGATGAGAGCAATTATGTGCTTTGCAGCACAAGTCTGGGGTATCTGACAATTTGATGAAGTTGAGAAACTACTGAGATACTTCATTAAAAAAATGTTCAGACTCCCGTTCAACACCCCAAACTATATACATACTTCACATTGAAACAGGCATACTTCCACTGCACATCTACACACTAAAGCTACACTTCGATTACTTTCGGAAGGTTTTGACGCAACCGACTCATCGCCTTACTTACAAAATCGCCAAACACCTCCAAGGACGAAACTTACAGTTCTTCAGCGAATGGTCGAGACTTGACACAGAACATAATGTTGCGCGAATGGAAATCAGCGATGAAGAGTGGAGTAGAATGCAGCAGGAGCTATTAAACAAAATAGACCACGCCCAGGTAACGGTATTTCTAAGGCAAAGCCAAGAAAGTCTTACAAGAGATACGTACAAGCTACTCCAGCACGACCGGAACCAAAAACTATTTTCACGATAGTAATAGTCTTGATATGATATCCACAATCTGCAAAGCCAGACGTGAACTTTTTCCTCTAAATTATATGCCATAAAGAACTGACTTAGATTCTAGATGCAGTCTATGCAATCTTAGAGAGCAAGAAGACATCCAGCATTTTATTGGAAGATATCCAGTTCTGAAAGCTATTCGGATAGCGGTCTGGGGAAAAAATGCATTAACAGCCGAAGACACCATGCAAATCATATATGGAGATAACTGGCACCAGCTCTACACTTACATAAAAACAGGACTTAATTATCACCAAAAAATAATAAACGAAGCGTTTTAAATAAACAAAATTATCTTTAATCATTCCTTCTCATTAAACATTTCTACAATGTAATCAGTTTAAATCTAAGATCTTATCTTTTTAAATTAGAAAATATTCTCTTTTTTCCGCTGACGGCAAAAGCCAATGCTCTATTGTGAACTGTAATAAAATTTAACCAATTCAATTAATAAAATCACATATTACTGCTGCAGTGGAACAAATCTTTACATGGCTTTGGAGAAAGTAAGATTATTGCACTTGATATTTCTAAAGCATTTGATAAAGTTTGGCTCTTGTATCGAAAATGCGTGCTTTTGGTATCGATGAATCCCTTCTTTATTGGATTAGTACCTTTCTTTTGAATCGGTCTATACAAGTAGTATTAGACGGATTTAAGTCTGAAACCCACAACATAAATGCTGGTTTTCCTCCAGGGTTCTGTTTTGTCTCCGACACTATTTCTCATTTTCATCTGCCTGCAACTACTAATCCTTTTCATGTTCGTCTTCGGACGTGGAACTGAAACAGTTTAATATGATGAGTACATACATTAAATTCTGACTTAGACAGCATTGTACATAGGGATGTATCAAAAACCATCTTTTATGGAATGATCACATACTTAACGTCGCCAAAAATGCCGCAAGATGTTTAGGTTTTCTTTGGAGATGCAAGAAATTCTTTTCCCCTTCTGATCTGGCTATTATCTGTAAAAGTTATAAGCGTCCAAAGCTCGAGTATAACTCTCATCTCTGGGCTGGCTCTCCAGCAACTGATTTAAACCTCTTGGACAGTATACAAAGACGAGCCTTTAAAATGATCGGATACAGGAACATAATCGGTACTTTTACGTCACTTGGACACCGGCGTAGCGTTTCCTGTCTCTCACTCTTTTATCGTTACTTTTACGGTAAGTGCTTTAATGAAATAGCTAGTTGCATTCCTCCCCTTAAACGTTTCAACCGTAATACTCGCGCTTCCAGGAATGCTCATCAGTTTTCTCTTGAACCCAACTTCGGTCGTACTGTCAAGTACAGGGATTCATAGCGTACATAAAATCTCCTTTAGTGCGCGCTAATAATATATATTATATAAAAAAAATTGACTTGGAAATAGCGGATTATATATATAAACTTATAAAAAATAGAATGAAAAAATAATGAATTTACTCTAATAAAATCCATTACTAATTTGAATTACTGCAATACAGAAACCCTGAATATTCATCATACTGTAAACAAATTTCGTAAATTAAATCAAGATTGAATAGACTTTGTCTCGAACTGACGGCATTTTGCCATGTTACGGAAATATTTTGTGTTTCAATAAATAATAAAAATCATAAATCAGTTAATAATAATAATAATCTGTCACAAAACTTATTATAACCTCAGGGAATAGAACGATACCAGGCACATCTTTATGCTCTTACAGAGCTATTTATTTTCTTTTTTGTGAACAGCTTAAACGTTTATTAAATAGAGTCGCAACTACTTCATTCTTGGTTGCTCTCTATTCAATCGCAAGAGTGAATTATATTTTAAAAGAATACTTACGAGTATACACCTACAGGGTGCTCCAATAATCAAGTTCCATTGAAAATGGTGATAGACAAATACTTTCAGAATATAGTAGATACATGTTTATATCGCATCATAATAGTTTCGAGTAAATAAATAATAATAATGTTTTTTGGTTTTTAATTTTTGCATTTAAATACTAGTTACTAGCTATACTATGTGCGTCAAAATATTTTTTTACTGCTTTAAGCATTTTGCTAAATATTAACGGACAATCTTGAAGTTTAACCAATTCAAATTTTTATTTGAATTTTAAAATGGTGTTTGTATTTCTATACTTGTTTTAAAACTAGGTTGTATTGTGTTCTAAAGCTTAAGACTTTAAATTTATGCTTAAAATATGGTAAGATTTATACTTTCAAGATTGACTGTTAATTTTTGATTTAAGAAGTTGATATACTAATGCATGTATATATGTATGTAAATTTTACTAAAGGTTTAAATTCAAATATTTCAAAAATCAAAAAATAAGATCATGATTTGGCGTATCACAATTTTCAGTGAGTACCAGAAGTACCGGGACACCCTACATGTACATCCACTTCGCACAAGTCATTCAGCTGCGTATTTAAACCATCACCTTATAAAACTTAAAGGACCCACCTCATAAGATGCAAAGCGGCTCCAAAGTCCTCTATAGTTTGCGATTCACTTAATGCTATTGCAACCTTTTCAACTCCTCCAAGTGGCGAGAGTGCATCGCGAGCCTTACTCCCAAATAACTTTTCCAAGTAATTAGGACCGTGAGAAGCTATTAAGCTTTGCAAAAATGATGCTGTTTCCTCAACAGGTGGCCGTTTTGCTAGGATGAGAAAAAAAATACATTTAAGTACAAATCATTAGCTATAATTACCTATCTATACATTGTGGAAAAAAAAAGAATACAGGAAAGTAATGTAAAGAACTTAGATGTAATTTTATATTTTTCTTTTTAATTTCTCGAAACGTGCAGGGTTTTATAATTTACTATGTTGTTAAACTTTTTTCATTTAATTATGTAAGAAATTTCATTAAACTGACTCAGAAATACTAATTTCATTCAGCTGCAAAAGAAGGGTCAACTTGTTATTCAATGACCTCAAGAAACAATTAATGGTTTGACTACACAAATGATACTTTCAATAACGAAGTTCTTTCTTCTGCCGAAAACAAGTTTCATCTTTTTCCTTTAATCTTAGGTTTTAGGTATACAGTTCTTTTGAAAAAAAAATGTATGTGGTGAGAAAAAAAAATTGTTTTCGTCAAAAAAAAAATTATCTCTTGCTCTAGTCAAAGAGTTAGTCGTGAAAAAGAGCCTAAACTTGCACAGAGAGACATGGTCTGTTTTTTTTTTATCCTGGATCGATAGGGTCTTATCTGAGGGGCTAAATCCAAATTTGAACCACCTGACAAAGTTATTAATAAAAGTGTTTTTTCTTGCTATTTTTTACGTCTTTTGCAAATACCTTATTTAACTATATAGCACAGTAAAAAATGAAACATCATTTTATAAACATTATAAAAAATTATTACATTAAAAAAAACTATTTGTTAAAACAAATAAAATAAAAGTTATAATGAGTTAAATAAATTTTTTGTTGTTCGTAATTATTAAGAATCATCCATACCATTTTTATTTTTTAGTTTTACTATTTTTTTAAAATTTCAAATTTAAATTTTCAACAGAAAATTTTATGTCAATATTGTAGTAACATTTTTCATAAAAATCATCTTGACTGAAGTTGCTTCGTGAATCCCAAAAGAAATAATAAGGCAAAACCGATCTTGTTTAGGAAAAGTTTATTCGGCAGTGATAAAATAGAATTTAAGTTATACAAAGGTAAATGACAAAAGAAAAAATATTCTGTTGAACGTTAGAAAAGTAGGTATATAAGCAATTAAAATTGAAGGTTCATACATACAAAGAAACAGTGTTTAATATTTGTGTTGTAACTATACAGGAGATTTTTTTACTTTACAACACACACACACTAAGTATGTTAATATAAGTTATTTTGACGAAGCTAAGAAAATAGAAATTGAAATTGGTGAGTTTCCCTTGCATTTTGGTGGTAGTGTGCTTACTAATTGTTACGTTACTTTGTTATTTATGAAGATAATTTATTGAAATAAAAAGTATTATTTTGTTATTAAATAAAGCTACAAATTGGAGTTTACAAAATTTTATTTAAATTTTTTTTGGCCATGAAAATAAAAATAGCGACAAAATTTTCATAAACTTAAGCTGACTTTTATTGAAGAGTGATATTGCTAAGCCACGCAAACTTTTTATTCTTTTTATTTTTATTTCTAAAGAAGAGTGAATAAATAATAAATCTCAAAATTTTTTACAATTTATATTCATGCAAAAAATATAACTCATTCTGATGTAATTTTTCGTTTTTGGGCGTAACAAGCGTAACCCCTTCAATTTTCAACATAATTTAATAATTTAAATGTATTTATAAAACTTAAACTTAGGGTTTTCAAGTTCAAAAAGAAAAATCAACTTTTTTTTTAATTTAATTAAGCTTTGGAAAGGAAAAAATCTCCAAATTTGCACATTTCAGTGTTTTATAAAATCTTGGCTACCAGTTTTTGTTTTTTTTTTTTTTTTAAATTCAATAGATTACGTACTTCATTTCCTTGGGAGCTATTGTCTTATTTTTTTTTTTTTTATCACTTCAAATGATGATTTAAAGTTACCAAATTAGTTATTATATTTTATTATTTTTTTTGGTGTTTTTCAAATCAGAATCAATTTACAAAAAGGAAATTGTAACTAGACATCTGCAACGAAAGGCTTGAAACCACTTCCAAGCCGTTCTATATTTTTTCAAGTACAATATTCACTGCATTCACATCTTTCAAAACAAAACAAATGAATAATCCACTCAAACCAAAACAATAGAATCGTGTATTTTGATTTGATTTTTTCCTAAATGCATCGTTCTTAAAATCTACCGTTATTTACTATTTCAAATAACGGTAAATGTAAATGAAAGTCAAATTTGTATTTTCTAAATGAAAAATCATAGAAGACACTCTTTTTCATTCGATAGATTTTTTATTACAAGAAAATTTGTAGGTAGTACAATAAAAAATTCTCAAAATTATAGTTTTCAAGATATAAACGTTTGAAACACAAAATTTTGAATTTAGATATTTGACAACTGAATTTTCATATTTTTCAGACTATCGAATTTTAATTTGGAAAAAGCCATATGAAAGAAAATAAAAAAAATTAGTTTTTCTATTACGAAATTTTTCGTATTTTGAACGCTATGAATTTTTAAAATTTCTACTTTTTTTCATTGATGTTTTCGTTTCTTTTTTTTTATTTTCTATAGCTATAGAAAAAATCTGAAATTCTAACAGCATATAAAGATGTGGAATTCTGATTTTTTGGTAAAATTTTTAAAATGCTATGTTACCGTTAAGCGGAGTTATTAAGCTAAACGTTTGAATTTTTTATAGCGTTTTTGAACTATTTTTTAAATACTTTCTGAACTTGTCCACATAAAAATCTAAAATTTTGACAAAACTTGTAATTTATTCTATAGAAAAAAAATTAAAAAGAATTAAAATTATAAAAAAATCGCCAAGTACCGTTATTTGCATTGTAACGTAGGGCTACAAATACCCAATTTTGTTCAACAAAATTATAACTAAAACCCCCCTCGCCGAAGCCGCACCTGAAATGTACCCCCCAGCTGCGCGCATGCATATACCCACATAAATTGGGCACAGCCGTGGTAAAATAAGGCTTTACCCTCCCCGACTACGCACCAGTATCACCCGACCAGATACGGACCTGTGGTATCATACCACCATCATACACGATACACCCGATGTCGATACACCACAGCTGTTGTTGTTTTACCTAGCATATATTTTTACTATGGAATATTATTGAACGCCGCTTAGAGTTCACAAATGCTTGTTACTGAAATTATCACATAGGGAAATGAAATGTAGTGAAAAAGGCAGAGTTGCCGTTTATGCTGCAGTTTGCTACTGTTGGCCAGAAGGCTTGAGGCCTTGTTTATTCTAAGATCAACTCCTTCAGAGTTTATCTTAGACAGGGGCGTTCATTCGTGGCCCACGGACAAAAACACGCTATTCGGAGCTGTTCAACCGTTACTGCTGCAGTTTCCTACTGTTGGAGCCTTTAAGCCTTGTTTATTCTAAAATCAACTCATTCAGAGTTTATCTTAGACAGGGGCGCCCAGCGTCCACCCGTTTAGTCTTGATCGTTGTAAGAACATTAAATATATCGTGTTATATTATTGGAATAATAAATATTGTACAGGATTAAGTATATGAAATACATTGATAGTTAGCTAGTAAGAAAGAATTAATAAAAACGAATGTCTAAAATATAACTGGTTGGTCACGATTTTGAGTTTTGATATCTTCGCTCAAGTATACGTGCATCTTGAGCTTAACCTGGATGTGCTGAGCGTCACCTCAGCCTTTGAAAAAGAGCAACACTACAACATAGAATCGATTAAAAACCACACAACTCTGTATTGCTTGAATGTACATATTGTGTTAATTTTTTCATTTATCGCATCTGTGTAAAAATAATAAAAAAGAATTAAAATTATAAAAAATCGCCAAGTACCGTTATTTGCATAGAATCGTTTAAAAACCACACAATTAATTAATTGTTAATTAATTTTTTTATTTATCTCACCTATGTAAAAAATCATATTTTTTGATATCTCGTGCCATACAAGCGTCACCATCATAAAATAAGTTTAAATTAAAGTTACCTACACTAGAATTGAATTAGAAATTTTTTCTTGGTTAGTCGCCGCGACCAACTACCTTTGTATATATGAAAAACATACTTTGTATATGAAAACTATAGTACTCTCATGGTGGAAGTCGAATGAGGCGACATCTAATGTATGCCTGCAACCCTTACTCTTTTTTTTTTGCGGAGAGCTTATGGAGGTTTTAAATGATATTTATTGATATTTTTTGGATGCAATAATCCAAAAAATAGTCTCCTCTTGCTCTTACCACCAATTTTCGACGCTTAAAGACTCCCCAAATCGGATTTTACACCTAAAATTTTGCAGCGCCACCACAAGGGTCCGCGCAACCCTTAAAAAACTCGCCATGATAGTACTATAGTTTTCATATACAAAGTGTACTATCATAACGAGTATTTTTTAATTTTGCCTCGACCCTTTTGGTGGCGCTCATTGTATATAATTATAATCTATAGTATCTATATCTCTTTTGGTGGCGTTGGTGTTGCCTAAAAAGCAGATTGGAGAGTTCGGAATGAAGGTAGGCAGAAAGAATATAAAATAAGTAATAGAGTGAGAGAATTAATTATGTTCATTTTGACAATTGCTGACAACAATTAGGCAGGGTAAGGGAGATAGGTGAGTCAGCTGATGGGTGTCATGGCAACAATGGGAAAAATGAGAAAATGAAAAGAATTCTATGGGTGTGGATTTATTCAACGGTTTTTTTTTTGCATAGGACGATTTTTGCTATATGTAGAAGTATAGATATAGCTATATTATTTTCAATTTTCAAATAATTTCGTATAGCTATTTTATTTGATTTTGTGAGATTTGAGATACGATGAGAGCTATGTTGCAAGTTTTCATGTTTTACAGATACATTTAAACGTTTTTTTCTTGCTAGTGGTAGAATTGTACTATACGTATTTGGTTTTCGTGAACTATGTACGTTGCGAAGTTTCATGTTTTACAGAAACATTTATATTTTTTTTCTTGCAAGTGATAGATAGAATTTTATGATATTTTTTTTTATTTCTTTTTTATAGGTACATGATATCCTTTTAATTTCTCAAATCTGAAGAAATGGCTAGATATTTGAAAAATTAAAAGGATAACAGAATTGATAGTTTAGCAACAATTTTTTTGTTTTGAACTTCACTGTTAAAAAAAAAGGTTTCTGTACGAATTTTCAGCAGTAAAATTTAAACAAATAATATCACGTTAATTTTCAAAATTTTTAAGTAAATTTAAGATACCACGTGAATTTTAGAATTTTAAGCAAATCGAAAAATTTCACCTGAATTTTCAAAAGTTTAAATAATTGTCACCTGAATTTTTGTAACTCAAATAAAGTTAAAAATTTCACGTGGATAGTTCCCAATGAAATTTAAAATTTTAAAAAGTTTTTTTTAGTAAATTAAGTACCTATATATTTAATTCCAAAAATTTCACGTGAAATTTCAAAAATTTTAATTATTTAAAAAAAATTCATAGTTCATAGTTTTAACCTTTTTTTTTCAGTTTTCCTGTGAATTTTTCGTAGTCCTCAAAGAAATTTAAAATTTCTTGTGATTTTTCGAGAAATTTCACTTGAATTTTCAAAAAAAAACACCGAACTTTAAAAAATAAGTAGTTTTAATATTCCAGGTTAATTCTCAAAAAATAACATTATTTTATAAATTTCAAGTAAATTTTCAAAAAAAAAATGGAACTTTAAAAAACACGTAGTTTTAAAAAAACTTACTTAATTTTACTATTCCAAGTGTATTTCTAAAGAATTAGAACATTTTATAAATTTCACGTCAATTTTCCAAAAATAATTCATTTTATTGCTCACTGTTTTTATATTTTACGGGTATTTTAAGAATTCGTGCATTTTCAAGTCCTTAACAAATTTTAAATACCGCGTGAATTTTCAAAAGAAGTTAATGATTTTAAATTTTCACGGTGACTTTCATGTTTTTTAAGTAAATTAAGACGCTGAAGTGAATTTTTAAGGTTCTTAAGTAAATTCAAAATTTCACGCTAATTTTCAACATAATTTAATAATTTTAAAAATTAACGTGAATTTTAAACATCTTCAATAACTCACATTTCAATTTGAAAATGTTACTTGAATTTTCAAATACCTAACCGAAAAAAATTTAAAATTTACTTCAATTTTCCATAGCAATATTTTTGTATGTCGACTTTCAATAATTTTAAAACATCACGTAAGTATAAACAACTACGTAAAATTAAAAAACAATTGAAAAAATATTAAGAAATTCCTTTCATAATTACTTCAATTTTCAAGAAAAAATAAAATTAAAATAATCTTAAAAATATTTTTCTATGTGCAAAGTGATGAAGTGCATACGGGCCTTTTGCTTGAAAAATTTCAAAACAAAATCGTTTTTTCTTCACGAATTTTCATTGCCCATTCCTTACCTACCTAGCAAAAAAAAAATTCAAATAATTCCCCTTTGCAAAAAAGAAATGAAGAAAAAAGTCTTTTTTCCAAACTCCCTCCAACTCCCATAAATTTCCATTCCAATTTTATACATCGTTCTCTATCTTCTGTTATTTCCTCAACACTCATATTTATTATTCTTTTTCTTTGTGACTACCCCACTTTCAAGTCCACACTCGTCTCCACTTCAGGTTGGAAAAAGCTTCCGTCCGTCTCATCAGAGGTCGTGTCGTTCGTTCCTCTTCATAATAGTACTATAGATTCCGTATACAATGTGGCGCTGCAAAATTTTAGGTGTAAATTTTGATTTGGGGAGTCTTTGAGCATCGGTAATTGGTAGTAGGAGCATGAGGGGACTATTATTTGGATTATTGCAACCAAAACATATCAAAAAATATCGATTAAAGCCTCCATAACTCTCCACAAAAAAAATTGAGTAAGGGTTGCCCTCACTTTTTAGATTTCGCCCCATTCGACTTCCACCATGACAGTACTATGTTTTTCATATACAAAGAGCTACCATTTAAGAAGTAAAGCTTCGAAGAGAAAAAAAACTAGTGTACATTTGGTCGCAGGAATAATCTAATCAGGAACTGGAAATAAAAGAATTGTTTTACTTAGTAACTCAAGCTTTAATAATTATTTAAATAGATGGTTCTTGTCGCTATCAGACCCAAGACAAGACTAAGACTGGGCTTTTTGTCCTTCATACTCGTCCATAAGCAGCTTCTATCATAGGCAGCTTCTATCGAGTCTCGCCGTGGTGTTGTGGCGTTTTGTGATTGGTCCATTGATGGCGGCTTCTATCATCGCTCAGAGTTGCCAGATCCATCCGCCACAGTGGCCCCCCAGAAGGCTTGCGCACCTCTTAGTTATAGCGCCCCGGAATCCGAATACGACGGCCTCTAGAGGTGTGGTAAGGCTGAGTTGTTATTATTTGTGGCGGTTCTGGGCAACGAGTTGTTGAAGTGGATGGTGCTTGAGTGCTGTTGTTATCCTGATCGGCCTCTAGATACGCTGGCTTTAAACGGTCTATCGAAATCTTGATTTGCTTACCTCGAATGTTAAGGGTGAAGAATTTGTCGAAGCGCTTAAGGACTTCAAAGGGTCCATCGTAAGGTGGGACGATTGATGCTTTGACGGAGTCATTACGGACGAAAACATGGGTTGACGATCTTAGATCTCGATGAACGAATGGCTGTTGCTCAGTGTGCCAGGCCGTCTGCTGAGGTCTGGTTTGCTGCATCATAGACCGAAGCTCCTTAACAAATTCACATTGCGGGCGATGTTCGATTGTTGGAGCCAGTAAATCTGCTGGTAATCTAAGTGACGTTCCATACACTAACTCTGCTGGGGTGGCTTGTAAATCTTCGTCGCGCGAAGCCCAAGAAGTATCAGCGGAAGGCGTTGTACCCATCGAGTGGAATCGTTACAATTTATCGCGGCTTTTAACGTTCGATGGAATCGTTCAACGATTCCATTAGCCTGAGGATGGTACGAAGTCGTCATTGAGTGATTCGTTCCCATACATTTACAAAGTTCCGTGAAGATCGACGATGTGAATTGTCTTCCTTGATCGGAAGTTATTTGCAAGGGAGGTCCAAATCGGGAAATCCATCCGGCAATAAGTGCGTTGGCACAATTGATTGCTGACATGTCTGTCATTGGATACGCCTCGGGCCACCTTGTGTAGCGATCAATGACTGTCAAAATATAGCGATATCCCTCAGAAGGCGGAAACGGTCCTAGTATGTCGACGTTGATGTAGGCAAAGCGCTCGTCGGGAGTTGGGTAGCGTTGAAGTTCGGCTTTCGAGTGGCGTTGTACCTTCGTTCGCTGGCACGGGATGCAAGTTTTTGCAAAATTAGCACAATGCTGGCGAATTTTAGGCCAGATGAAACGCTCCGTCATAAGTCGTACTGAAGCTCGACGTCCAGGATGGGATAGGCTATAGGTTGCGTCAAAGAATGTTTTTCGAAGATCTTGGGTAATGAACGGCCGGACCCGGTTGTGTGACACATCACAATAAATTGGTTTGTCTAGGTGAGGAAAGGAGAACAAAGTTAGCTGCATTGAGTGTACAGAGTTACCTTTGAGAAGCTCTTTTAGCTCAGGGTCTTTTTCCTGCGAATCAGCGAGTTTCGAGTAGATATCGTCCTTGGTATTTAAGGTGGCAGCAGCGTCGATGCGCGACAACAAGTCAGCTGCATGGTTGTCCTCACCTTTGATATATCGGATATCGGTGGTAAACTGACTAATGAAAGACAGATAGTTCGTTTGTCGTGGCGATGATTTTTCTGGCCGTTGTTGAAAGGCAAAAACCAGGGGTTTATGATCCGTTTGGATGTGGAATTTGCGACCTTCCAATAAATCCCGGAAATGGTTTACGGCCAGGTACATTGCGGTGAGTTTCCTGTCGTAAGTGGAATAATCCTGTTGAGTCTTTGAAAATTTCTTCGAAAAATAGCCTAGTGGCTCGGCAACGTTGTCGACTAACTGATTTTAAGCAGCACCTGCTGCTATGTTTGATGCATCCGTGACCAAACTCAACTCTGCCTCTGGTAAAGGGTGCGACATACACACGGCTTGGGCGAGAAGTGTACGGCATTTGTCAAAAGCTTCATTTGTAGACTGGGTCCAGCTCAAGGGGGTTTTGTCGTTTTTTCGATTACCTGGGACCATTGCTAGCAAAGGGAATTGAACTTCAGCTGCGTGGGGTATGAACTTGCGATAAAAGTTTATCGTCGCAATAAATCCTTTTAGTTGTTTCACAGTCTCTGGTCGTTTGATACGTTGGATTGCGTCAACTCGTGATGGAAGGGGAAATATTCCATCACTGGTAATAAGGTGTCCAAGGAATTCCAGCTCTGACTTCCCAAAGACACACTTCGCTACGTTAATCGCTAAGTTGTGATTAGCCAGCCGCTTTAAAACTTCACATAGATGTTGTCGGTGCTCGCCGATGCTCGATGATGCGATGCAGATGTCATCCATGTATGGAAATGCGAATTCAACTCCTCGCAACACTTCATGAATTAGTCGCTGGAGGGTTTGGGCTGCGTTGCGTAACCCGAATGTCATGTGGGTGAACTCATAGAGGCCGAAAGGAGTGATGATGGCCGTCTTGGGGACATCTTCAGGATTGATTGGCACCTGATGAAAAGCCTTTTGTAGATCTATTTTTGAGAAAACAGACTTACCTCGAAGTATGTTGGCAAAATCATGAAGATACGGAAGCGGGTAGCGATCTGGTGACGTGATTGCGTTGAGGCTCCTGTAGTCACCACATGGTCTCCATGAGCCGTCTGCCTTACACACCATGTGAAGTGGGCTCGACCAATTGGATTTTGAGGGTCGACAAATCCCAGCACGCATCAGCAATTCGAATTCCTTCTTTGCAGCCTTCAATTTATCTGGAGGTAATCGACGTGCTGAGCACGGTGGGCCATTTGTTTCGATGAAGTGGACTGCTTTGGAGTTGGTCGATACACCAGGTGGTGCGAGGCGAGTAATATTTGGAAAAGTCGTTATAATGTCGGCGAACGGTGTATTTCGATCGATGAGCTGTGGGGACCGTTGATTACTGGTAATAGTGGAAAGCGATTTCGAAACATCGTTGGTGCGTGAGTCTATGAGGCGAGCCCTTTTAACATCCACCATCAAGTCATGATGCTGGAGAAAATCAGCTCCGATGATTGGAGGGTGACATCAGCCACGATGAAAGTCCAAGCGAATGGGCGGTGGAGTCCAAGGTTGAGCTCGTGAGTAACTTCACCGTAGACTTTTATGGGCGAGCTGTTTACAGCAAACAGCTGCATGGTGGTTGGACGAGGTTTTTTCATTGATAAAGATGGTGGAATGCAGGAAACTTCGGCACCTGTATCAATGAGAAAAGAGAGATTGGTATTATGTTCACGCAAGCAGAGTCTATTAATAACGAATGAGACACGTTGGGGTCCTGCGACGATATCCGAGGTTGTTGTACAGAGTCATAATTGATTTTGAGAAGATGTTGTTAATGGGGTTTGTTGACCAACGCGGCAAAGCAGACGGCAATTAGTTGCTCTTTTTCCAAACTTTCGATGGAACTGCTCGCCTCTGCGCTGGCTGGAAATTTGGAGCTGACCTGATTGTAGTGACGTTTGGTTTTGTTGTCGTGCAGGTCGTTGTTGCCGTTGTTGCCGTTGCTGCGTTATAAGCTTCGAAACTTCACGTGTCAGATCAGAGATTTCAGATGAGGTCGGAGCCGTGTCGGCGTAAGCTTGACGTTCATTTGGTAATGTTGCCGAACCGTTGGCGTTGGGTGCAACTGCATTTAACTGGCGAAGTTCGACATTTTCCATCACCGTGTCTGCAATTTGGGTTTTTTCAGCCGCAGAACCTTTTACCAAGACAGTCACTGCATGGACGGATTGTGGTAGACGTGCAGCCCATAAATCAAGCAACACGGGTTCACTAAGTGAGCCCTTAGACGCTTGGACCATCTCGTAGTAGAGCTGACTCGGTTTTTTGTCGCCGAGTGGCATGTCGTGAAGGATTCGACGAACTCTTTATTGCTGGCTGTCAGCAAAATAGTTGATGAGCTCGGAACGAATGTATTCGTATTTCTCGCGACCTGGAGCTGCATCGATAATCGGTCGGAGCTCAGTAATACGCGAAAGCGGCAGTTGTGCGCAAACGGTGTCGAATTTTCGGCCACCCTGCGCAACTCCTGATGCCCGAAAATAAAAATTTAGCAGAAAGAACCAGTTGTCGACGTCTGACTCAACGAATGGTGGCATCTGGAGGCGAGCATAGCAGTTTGCAGCAACGTCAGCATGCTCAGCAACTGGAGCGATATCGTTTTCTTCTGCCATCACGTCGGGGTCACCACTTTGGTCGCAGGAATAATCTAATCAGGAACTGGAAATAAAAGAATTGTTTTACTTAGTAACTCAAGCTTTAATAATTATTTAAATAGATGGTTCTTGTCGCTATCAGACCCAAGACAAGACTAAGACTGGGCTTTTTGTCTTTCATACTCGTCCATAAGCAGCTTCTATCATAGGCAGCTTCTATCGAGTCTCGCCGTGGTGTCGTGGCGTTTTGTGATTGGTCCATTGATGGCGGCTTCTATCATCGCTCAGAGTTGCCAGAACTATCCACCACATACATATTTGATTTTATACTCGGTGCGTTCGGTGTATTCGATGTGTTAGACTTTTTCTGTTCTTCTTGATTCAAGCATTCAGGTGTTCGTTCTATTATAAAGGGATCGAACGGTGTGCAAGTGTTTGTTTTTAAAAATAGTATATTCATTTTCAGTGTACACTACTTTCAATGAATGCAACAAACAAAATACACTGAAGTACTGTGCTTGGTCAGAGAAGGCAAATGAATGCATTCATGCAGACCTTTAATTACAACTATGGGTTTTATAATTTAAATTTTAGAAAAGAGGTCTATTTTGCGTTTTTTAAAAACAAATTCCTTTCCACACGCACACAAAGAAGTTTGGAGTTAAGAAGAAATCCACTGCAGTATCAGCGAAAACTCTCTTTGTCTCTCAAAAACAAATGCAGTTATAATCATACATCCGCATAAGAAATTCCAACCGAAAGTGCTGATAACGCACATCAAATCGGACTTCATCATAAGAAGATATTTTATTACAGCACATCCGTGCATTCAAATACCCATCCATCAATTTGTCATCGATCACACAGCATTTAAAGAATAGAATAGCACACAAGCAGCACCCACGCAAATATCAATCGATTCTCCGATTCAGCAGAACCTTTGTTGGCGATCGTCTCATCATTAGTTAACAGGTAACATTAGACTTAAATGAATATTGTATCTTTAGTTTTGATTTAAGATTGAACCAGAACGCAACTTTTCTCGCAACTTCCCTCTCTTAGATGATGCGTCCCGCATCTTGGGTTTTTGATTCTTCGGAGAGTCGTAGTATATTTTTGTTTATCTTACCAATTAAAATTTCTTCATTTATAATTGCCTTATGGGCTTAGATTAAAAAAAAGATAGATGATATTAACAATAATGCAATTATTATCATTGCTATTATACTTAAAATTATACTATTATTATTTATTAAATGATTTGTTTTTATTTCTTCCAGAATCTTTCTATTTTCAATATTTTTAAAATGAAGTTCGGGTAAAGTTATATTAACAGTAATGTTCTTAATTTTTACATCTTTAAAAATTGGAAGGATAAAATTTTCGTTTACAATTATATTTTCATAAATATTATCATAAATACAAATTTTACAATTTTTAAAATTGATTACTGCATTTCCGTATAATGTTACATTGTACATGTACATGTTGCAATTATGAGTTAATTTTGTTTTTGGAATATTTTTTCATAATAATTCTTTCTTCTGTGTATTGATACCATGTATCATTACTTAATATATGTTGTCTATAATATATGTCTAATTCTATTTTATTTTTATTCGGTATCGGTTCGATAATAATTTTATGATAAATTTGATTGCAATACGTTGGTATCATGACAATGAAAATTATATTGTTATCATGTTAAATGGCGGAGCTTTTAATAAACATTAAATCTTTCAATGTAGATAATGTTGTATGCTTTGAATTCTTTAGGGGTCAAAATATCTCTTTGTTATGTAATAGTGTCATTATTATACATTTCATTAGTAGATTCATTTTCCTGTAACATTTTCCACCTAACAGAATCCGAAAAACGGTCTGCGGGGGGAGTCCAACTGAATTTTTCATTTTTTACTATTACAAAATCAGCTCGTAAAAATTTGACAGAATATCGGCAGTGTAGTTCAAAAAAAGAGTATTACTAAATACTCATCCCATCCGCCCGCATTACAACTTTTGACATTTCAAATCCGCGCCAAAATTCAGTCGGATTCATTTATTACATGAAGAATTTTAATGAAGAAACATGGAGAACATCAAAAAGATATTAAAGTATGAAATAGTGAAAGTATATAGTTTGTATTTTTCAGAAAAAGAACAACAAAAAGAGAACAATTCGCAAAGATGGTTGATCACATGGAGAGGCATCCCGACATAGCCAAAAATTTGACAAAAAAATCTCGAGACCTGGTCCCTGCATTTTGGCTAGAAATGACTGAATGTCTAAATAGCATTAGTCCTCCATCCAAGGAGATCGCTGAATGGAAAAAAGTAAGTTCCAAAAATAATTAAAAAAAAAAACAATTATTTAATTATACGTTCATATAGGTTTGGTCAGACTTCAAGTCAGGGATAAGAAAAAAACTAGCAACAAATAAAAGATCATTTAATGCAACGGGAGGTGGAACCTTCGACCAACTGGCTTTTACTGAACTGGAAGAGGAAGTAATAAAGCTTATATGCTTGAGGAAATCCAATGATGGGGTTTTAGAAACCAAAGACTTTGGGTTGACAAATGCGCCACTATTACCCCAAACATGTGAGTCGTGACTTGAACCCGGATATTTGGCATACACGATCGTATATGAATTTGCATAGTACTCTCATGAACACGTTCCACACGTCGTCCCCCTGGCGATCACACAACTAACTAATTTTCTGGTTGCTGTTTCTGTGTATATACAAGTGCGCCCCCAGACGACCACACAACACAACTCAAAAATCATCGTGATGATAGTACTATAAGTTTTATATACAATGCACAAATCTAAAATTCATAGACACCAAAATTATTTTGTATGTTCTTAGTTTTATTTATCGTCTAATTATTGACGCACAATCATCGCGTTTAAACTAAAAAATCCTTTCAGGTTTAAAAAAAGGTGTGAATTTTCACCAGGTGGTTTTGCAATTTTTATGGGAGCGGGTCATAATCCTGTTTGTCAAAATACTGTATGACAAAATACTGTGTGGTAAAAATACTGTAAGATCGTAATTCTTTATGTCATTATACTGTAAACACAAAATCCTGTACGGCAAAATATTGTATTTTCATACTGTATTTTTATAAAAGAAATTTCCGTTAAAAATACACATATTACTATGTTTTGAATATACATAATTGTGTTTTGTTTATTGACACATTTCTTATTTGCGCGGTTAATTAATGTGCATTCAAATGTATGACAAGTAAGTTGGTATAATTCATTTATGAAATCAAATTATGTTTTCACAAAAAAAAAGAAGAAGAGAAATTGAAAAGAGAAAGTATGAAAGAGTAAGCAAACAATTACTAATTAAGAGAACTCAAGAAATCATTTTAGAGGGAAAATGAAGTTAACGAAAAAGAAGTAAAAAAGTGTAGAATTAGCTCCTAATTACGTACCTACCTAACATATATTAATCAGCAATAAGCTTTCTTTTTTTTAAGTTTGATATTTTATTATCTATTATCTGTATTTCAAAGTTCTTTTACAGTCTTTTTTACACTATTTTGACATACAGTATTTTATTCATACAGTATTTTGCACATACAGTACATATTTTGACATACAGTATTTTGGCATACAGGATTTTGAATACAGGATTTTGCCACATACAGGATTTCGACCCCAACCCATTGTATATAAAACTTATAGTACTATCATCACGATGATTTTTAAGTTGTGCGCTGTGGTCGTCTGAGGGCGCACTTGTATATACACAGAAACAGCAACCAGAAAATTAGTATGCGCTGTGATCGCTTGGGGCCGACGTGGTGGAACGTGCTGATGATAGTACCTCTGTATATGAAAACTATAGTACTCTCATGGTGAAAAACGAACATAACGACATCTAGTAATTTTGGGCCGAATTTGCTCGTGGAGAATATTCTTTGGATTGGAGAGTAAGAATGAGAAGGTCGTATATGAGAACGAGAACGACTCATTTTGCTTATTTATTTTGGTAATGTTCGTAGAATGAAAAATGAAGGAGAATGTCAAGTTTGTTTACATTTTTTATAGGTCTAATAACGGTATTTCACATGCAAAGATGAAGAGAATGGAAAAAGAAGAAATAAAAACGAATTCGGGCATTTTCATTGGTATGTGTGGATATATGTTGTTGGGATGGAAATACGTTTGCAGTTTTTTTTGTTTTCATCAATATGTGAGTTTTCGTTTGAAAAAACTTTGCGGACTTTTTGTAACCGAAATTTACTTGCTTGTAGATTTTGTGCTTTGAAGGTGCTTGATTGTTGTGCAATTTATAATAAATTAATAATTTGTTTTTTTTAAACACATTATTAATTTCATGCTGTCAACCTGTTATTTATTGTGATTTTGTTGTGTTTCGTGCTGTTTCGTTTTGTGTAGAAAATACATTTATTTAGTTTTAAAAGTACCTAGTAAACTACCTACTTTGTGTGTGCTTTTTTAATTTCTTTTTTATTTCTATATTAAAAACTTTAATTTAAAGCAAAACAAATTTTATTAAAAGAAAAGTACATCATATGTATGTACATTGTGTATCTTCGTACCTCTACCTACCCTTACCCAACTAAATATAAAATTTAAGACCCTCTATCTTTGCCCACTGCCCCATAAGACTTCTTTTCCGCCCTCTGAACAAAGTTTTTTATTGGAATACCCTACTGATTTCGCACGTTAGGTAAGTTTATTTCATTAAACAAACTTTATTTCGTAGCGTATTTTCTGTTTATATTTCGTTGTGTATATGTGAGTACGTACTTACCTTTTACATAAAAAAAACTACAAAAATTTCTTCAATTGCGCGATTTTTAAGTTTGTTGTCAAAAAAATTTAAAGTGCTGTGAAAAAATATTTTAATATTACTGTGGAAAAATAATTTTCATTTGCTGAAAATTATTGAGTGTTAAATTTTAAATATTGATGAGTGTGAGATATTATTTTAATAAATTTATTATTTTTGTAACTATTGTTTAAATAAAGTATTTATTACCTCCCAAATTCTCAAATTTTGTCTATGAAATCTTTTATTATTATATGTGCTTTATCTTAGTACATAGCGAAAGTAGTTAGTTTAGTAGTATATAGCTTTATAGTTTAGTAGTATTTATAGTTTTATAGTTTAGTAGTATTTATAGCTTTATAGTTTAGTAGTATTTGTAGCTTTATAGTTTAGTAGTATTTATAGCTTTATAGTTTAGTAGTATTTATAGCTTTATAGTTTAGTAGTATTTATAGCTTTATAGTTTAGTAGTATTTATATATCATATTTTAGTTTTATATTTTAATATTACAATATTTTTAGTAGTGCAATATTTTAGTAGTTTTGTGTAATTAGTCATGTTTTTACAATGACCTCAGAATGTAGTTCGGAGGCAGGCCTACTGGGGAACTTCGTTAAAAAAAACGCGTCTAGTATTCTACCCCATTGGGTGATGTGGAAAGGAATACGAAATGCCTTTTATTTATTTTTAGAAGCATACATTTGTGTTTGTGTAAGTGACACCATTATGAAAAATACTTCACTTTTTTTCTCGAACTTCCTCTTCCTGTACTTCTTATTCAATGATGATGACAGATGACAGTTGGCAAAATGACAGGAGGCCTTGTATATATGTATAACATTTACATTTTTTTTCTTGCAAGTGATAGAATTAGGATTAGAATAGGTAGGTACTTACATGATATCCTTTTAATTTCTCAAATCTTAAGAAATGAACATTTGAAGAATTAAAAGGATAACAAAATTGAAGTAAAATCTCTTCATGTAATAATTTTTTTGTTTTTAACTTTACTGCTAAAAAAAGATTTCCGTATACATTTTCATCAGTAAAATTAAAAAAGTCTTTTTAGAAAAAAATAGGCTTCAAAGAAAATTTCTTGAACAATATCAAATGTTTTTAAAAATAAACGTATTTTTATATTCAAACTTGAGTAAATTCAAAATATCACGTCAATTTTAAAAATTTTCAAGTAAATTTAAAATACTCAGTAGAAAAATTTCACTTCAATTTTCAAAAGTCACAAATAATTTTCACGTGAATTTTTTATTTTAAGTGAAGTTTAAAAATTAGTGGCTTTTCATAGTTCTCAATAAAATCTAAAATTTTAAAAAGTTTTTTAGTTAATTAAGTAATTCCAAAAATTTCACGTGAATTTTCAAAAAAACACGTAACTTTCAAAAAACACGTATTTATAATATTCCAGGTTAACTCTCAAGAAATTAACTCGTTTTATAATTTTCACGTGAATTTTCAAAAAAAAAACACGGAACTTTAAAAAACACGTAGTTTTCAAAAAAACTTACTTAATTATACTATTCAAGGTGTACATATTTCCAAAGAATTAGAACATTTTATAAATTCACTTGAATTTTCCAAAAACACGTCTTTTTATTGGCCACTGTTTTTAAATTTTACGGGAGTTTTAAAAATTCTTAAGTAAATTTGGATTTTCAACAGAATTTAATAATTTTAATTTTTCACGTCGACTTTCATGTTTATTAAGAAAATTAAAACTTTCACGTGAATTTTGAAAATCCTTAAGTAAATTCAAAATTTCACTTTAATTTTCAACAGAATTTAATAATTTTAAAAATTAACGTGAATTTTAAACATCTTCAATAACTCACGTTTCAAAATTTTAAAAACTTTACGTAATTTGAAAATGTTACTTGAATTTTCAATTTTCCTTAAAAATACATGAAAGTTGTCGTGTATTTTCAAAAGTCTTAAGTAGACTTGGAATTTCTTAAGAATTTTGAAAAGTTAAAAGTCAATTTGAAAATATCACGTAATCGGAAATCTACGTGAAATTTGAAAAAAACTTAATAAAATATTTACATATTCCTTTCATACTTACTTCAATTGCAAAAGAAAAATGAAATATGCACACGCCCTTTATTTCTACTGTATTTTCAAAATGTTGAGTCTAAAAATATTTCTTTAAGAACTGCTAAAGAATTCATTGAATTTTTTGATTTTCATATATCGTCGGTTTATTGCGAAAACTCACTAAGTACACTTTTATTATATTATGTTATATTATATTCAATTACATTATATTCAATTTAAAACTAAACTGTCTGAGATAAAAGAGATATATATAAATCCACATACCAATTTACAACCCGATTTTGGCGTTGTGAGGACTCACAAGTCACAAGTCACAAGCTCTTGTGAGGTTGATTTCTTGTGAGGTTCTTGTGATCGATAACATTTTTGGTATTCTCACCCAATGCTCACAAGAAACCTCACAACAAATTCACCACAGTAAAGGTGAATTTTTTTATTTCGAATCTAACAGCTGATTATAAAAAAAATTAATTAAATTCAAGTGAAACAGAAATGATGAATGAAATAATGGAAGGTAATTTTGTATTTTTAAAGATAAGAGAGGACCAATAAACAAAAATGTATTAAAAAATTTAGTAGCATTTTAGTAGCGGAATGTCAGGGTGCCAAACGAACAACGCTTGAACGTAAGGATGTCTCGTAAGGATTTTAAAAGTCGTCGGCGCTGCAATCTAACCAATACAATTAGTTAATTAGAAAAAATATAATAGCAATTGAAAAAATCATGCTTTTTATTTTCGGATGCAATTTCTGCCATAAGATGCACGAGAACTAATTCTATTTTCATTTTTTTTGTGTAATGTGAATTAAAATTTCAATTCTTTTTTTTATAAAATATATCGAACGTCAAATATATGTATCAAAACTCTAGTAATTTGTGAGCTATGATCTACTCTGAAGGAGATCACAATATCGATAGTTCTTGTGATGCTCACAAGTTATGAGTATGCTGTTAGAATACGAAAACCTCACTTGTGAGGTGTCAGTGAGGTTTGCCAGAATCGGACTGTTAATGTCAAAAACTGTCAGCATCGGTAAGAAAGTTTGAATATGATAAGGAAGTTTAAAGAAACGGTAAATCCTGCAGATTTTATGATTGCTATTTATCGCGTAAGTAAGTTGACTGTGAATCGAGTCAAGTTCGTGACTCTGTTATCGAGGTGAATATGTTTTTGCCCCTACAGGGTCGCAAATCTTCGTACTCTGATTTATTGAATAAGACTTCGACAGGTCTTTATTTGTTACAGAATGGATTGTTTTATTGTATTGTTATACGGCTCTACATATATATTGATTCTAAGTCATTAATTAAATGAAATTCGTCTTTTATAGTGGTGTGTAGTCTTTCTACTTGTCCATTTGAGGTACTGTGTTTGGGATCACAAAAATATATTTGAATTCCCAATCCTCAAACCTGGTTCAGTATCTACACATATATTTTCAGCCTCTGGAAAGCTTTGTAAAAGTTCTAAGACTTTTTCATCTAATTTTGTTCTGTCGTCGATTAGTTTAATAACTAAGAATTTTGAATATGAATCAATACAAGTTAAGAATTTTAGTTTTTGGGCGAAGAAAATGTCTAAATGCAATTGCTCCCCCTCTTTCTTAGCAATTGGAGTTTCTCCAATTGAAGCTTTAAATGGCTGTCACAGCATTCTGCTGCACTGGGTGTCGAAGCATTCTGCTCATTGGATTAAAATGGGCGTAGTTGGTGCGGTGAATAGGGAGGCTGAAGAAGGGGACATCTCTTAAGTTACGTGGATTGGTATTAATGTTAATCCATTCAAGCAACTCCGGAGAGTCTATGGCTCCAGTGATAAGCTGATGGACGAATATTATGTCAGCGATACGGCGACGTTGAGAAAGGCTCTTCATGCCAATCAGCTGCAAATGGTCTTCATAAGGGGGTAAAATATGGGGATCAGACCAAGGTAGGCTACGCAGAGCGAACCTGAGGAATCTCCTCTGAACAGCTTCAATTCTAAGAGATTGAGTGATTTGGAAGGGAGACCAAACTTGCCTAGCATATTCAAATAAAGGTCTGACTTATGTGGTATATAGGGATTTGGACATAGGGGTTTGAAAATTCTTTAGACCATCGTTTGATAAACCCGAGTGAAGAATTCGCTTTCGCGATGATATAATCAATATGAGAGCGGAAATTTAACTCTTTATCACATATTACCCCAAGATCACGAATAGATGAAACGATAGGGACAAAAGTATTACAAGCCAAAGGCTTGTAGCTTTATGTATATAGTTTTGTGACTGTCAAAAGCCTTACTAAAATCAGTAGTAATAACATCAGTGGCGGATCCAGGATTTCATCCAGGGGGGGGTTTTAAATTTATACCATATGTATTTTATATTTTCTTAAAAAATGAAAAAAAAAAAAACAAAAATTAAAAGAAACTTATTTGTCAAAATTGAAGAAAATCGATAATTTCTACATTATTACATTTGGAACAGGTGTTAAGAAAACACACAATTCACCAGATCAAAACAAACAATATTGTTTATTGTTTTGTTATAAATAAACATACATACATAGATCTAAAAATTAATGAAAAATGAACCACAAATATTTAAAACAAAACAATAATATTTACTGAACGAATAAGAAATCGTTCAGTACTCACTTACTCGATATGTTTAATCGTTCAAAAAACAAAAATTGACATTTCGGATCAACCGTTAATAATCGTAGAGTGGCTTTTTTGTCTATCGATAGAAATTTTTTTAAGAAGAGTGTGCTTTTTAGTGGTTAAGAAAATGAAGCGAAATTCACTCGATTATTTTAAAAAGACAGAAAAAACTAAAAGGCAAAAAGCTGTAAGTACCTACTGTATATCTTTATGAGGAATAAAAACTGTTTTGTTTGATATTTTATGTAGTCGAAATCATAGGTCATTTTAAACAATAGATATTTTATTTAAATAAAAATTTTGCAGACTGTACAGGAAAGTCAGGCAGAATCGGAACAAGCTTATCCGAATGCAAGTACTCTGTTCTGTGAGGCAATTTCTGCTCCGAATTTGTTTAACGTCTCGTCAAGCGATATTGCTCTTTTTGTGGAAGAAAATCTCTCGAAAAAAAGGAATACCATCTGAAATGCTTTATGTTGTTGACAATGTTTGGGTTCCTCTAGAGGCTTTCGATTTTCGAAATCAAATTACAAAAATTTAAAATTTCAAAGCATGTAGTTGAAATACCGCAAATTTATTGCTTATTCGGCAAAAGAGGATGGTGCTTATTGCAAATACTGAATTGAAATAAAAAGAAATCGTTTGTTTTGGTATATTTAGGTCGGGCGGGGCTTTTTTTATCAATTTCGGAATTTCTTTCATGCCCGGGCCTAAAAATGTTAAATATAATAAATAAAAAATCTGTGCAAAATTTTATTGAAATCGGTTACCGTTAACACTTGAGTAATATTTTTTGATTTACTTTCGTTTCGAATTTCAATATTTCAATAATTCTCGGTCAATAATTCTCTTTCAAATAAAAAGTCAATTATTCTAGTTTTCAAAACGAGTATTGGTTTATTTAAGTAATATTTAAAGTCTTATGAGCTGACTTCTGTTAGTCAAGAGGAATCGTCAATGACTGACTTTTTCAATTCAATAGATCTCAAAAAGATCTATAGACTACTTGTGCGGCCAAATGCCCACACAAAACCGAAAGATAATATACTATGTGCATTCTGCAACACATATTTTGCATATTTTGTCGTCGAGAGGACGAAAGTCATCTTTCTTTACTACTTCTAATCAAACTTTAAGTGCAGATGAAGAGCAAAAACAATAAATTATTCAAGTTCTCGACGAATGCAAAAAAATTTGCAGATATAAACAAAAACACACTGCGCCAATCAATCTAAAAATGCAAGTTTGTTATTGAATTATGCATTAAATTTCTTTCTTTTATGAATTAAATATTATTCCATTTTGTTTTTTTTTTCTCAAATTTATAAATAACTGTTGAAAAGCTTATAAAGGAATTTAAAAAAATAAAAATATACCGTTAGCACCTTAAAAATAATTTTTTTTTGTACAAAAAGTCTTGAAATGATCAAAAAGTGAGATATAAATCATATTGATTGTTGTTTTCAACTGGAAACTTTTTTTAATAAAATATGAAAATATTTTTTTTATACCTTACATACTTAAGACCTGCGCCAAGTTTAAATTTTACCCATCAAGTGTTACGCCCTCACGAATTTTTTTAGTAAAACACTCAAGAACTCCATACATTTTCTAAGGGAAATTTCAAGTGCTCGGTGGCACGTGTTAACGGTAACCAATTTCATTGAAGTTTCAGTGAAGAAAGAAATTCCGACATTGACAAAATAAGCCCCACCCAAATGTAGGTATATGTATGAAGGGCAAGATTGGGGACATTTTTTTGTTTTGCCTTTTGGATTGGATTTGGTTTCGGTTCTGGCCGAGTGTTGTATGAGGTTTCTCACTCTCATAAGTGCTTAAGGTGTAAAAACAACACAAAATAGCTGCTGTACAACTTGAAGGGGGAAACTCAATTACTTGGTCACACGATGCATCCTCAACGCCAGTTTTGGACTTTCCCACTGAGAATTAAAGGATTTACTTTAATAGTCGGACGCTGTCTGTGGTAATGTCGAAAACCATAGACAAAGAAGTCAGGTTGACCACTGAAAAATAAAATTTTATAGTTAATCCTTAGCTTAGCTTCCAAAAATAATTCTGTTTCTGGGTTCATCCAACAATTTTTTTGTACAGGGAAAATATTAGTTTCTATACATACAAAAATTAATTTACTTAACCCTCAAGGGGGGGGGGGGGGGGTTTGGACCCGAAAACCCCCCCGTAAATCCGCCTATGAATAACATCAACATCGTAGCCTTTTTCCCTTGCCAAGAGTGTCATGGAGACAAAGTGGGTAAGATTAGTCGTAGTGGATCATCCCTTTAAAAATCCGTGTTGAAGTGGAGAAACCATTGATTTGTAATGGAAATAAAGGGAATCATACACTATACATTCAAAGAGCTTAGGGATAACGGATAATTTATCAATCGGTCGATAATTTGAAATTTCGTTTTTACAACCCTTTTTAAAAATTGGAAAAATAAAGGATTTTTTCCAAAGAGAGGGAAAAACTGTCACAGTGAAAGTTGGAAAAGATTCGTGAGTGGTTCACAGAGTGGAGCAGCGCATTTTTTAAGAAAAATTGCTGGGATACAATCGGGACCTGGTGAAAAGTCATCATTCAGTGAGCTTAACTTTTCGCGGACAATATTGGAAGTAATGTTAAGAGAAGACAGAGACGTGTGCGGGCTATTTGAAAGAAATTTGTGGTATTCAGGGTCAAGTTCGTTTGAATTAGAGTTATAGGATTGACAGAAAAAGGTAGCAAAGAGGTTGAAAATTGTTTTGGCTTCAGAGGAAGATGTGTTGAGGAAGTTAAATGTTAAAGGAAGACTGTCGGATTTTCTTTTCACGTTTATGAATTGGTAGAAACGTTTTGGTTCAGTGATGAGACAAGTTTGCATTTTATATAGATAGATTTGATAGAGAGATTGGCAAAGGACCGACAAATTAGAAGAAACTTGTTGGTAGTAAAAACAGTTTAAAGGTGTTTGGAAATTCAGGTATGTTTTCCATAACTTGTTTCTAATATTACGGATGTTTCGCAACTCTTTAGTGTACCAGGGAGGAACTGATACGCAATTTTTTTTAACTGTATAAGGTACACATTGAAAGAGACAAGCAAAAATAGAGGTGTAAAAGAAAGATAGGGCTATATCGATGTTAGTAGTGAGGTTGATGAAGTTGAAATTAATTTTATTGAAGTCCACCTTCCGAAAGTTGAAACTGGAAGAGTTCTCATATTCAATAGTTGGAGAGCTATCATCAAGAACGAATATAAAAGAAAGAGGGGGGTGATAGTGATCTAAGGTGGAAAGAAGATGGTGGCTTACCGTGACAGCTGAGTTAAACGGATCCGAGGAGAAGGCGAGGTCAAGTTTTCTCCCTAAATTGTTACAGATACCACTTATTTGGAAAAGTCCAGACTCAAGTAAATTATCTGTGAGGGCACAAAGCATGATTCATCCTCTAATGGAGTCCATTTCAAATCAGGTAGATTAAAGTCACCTAGGATAATAAAGTCGTCATTGGAAATTGCACCCTTGACCAAAGAACAAAGTGAATCGACAAATTGTTGATAGACCGAGCTAGGTTGTGAGGGACGAATATAACAACAAATAAGATAAAGACAACGTTTTGATACAGATAACTTTATGCATACGAATTCAACTAGGGGTGAGCTAGAAGTTTGGACAAGTGATGCATTAAGACGATTGTGGACAGCAAACAAAACACCTCGCCCATTAGGAGCGGTATCACTAATTAGACCATCCGCACGAAAGACAGAAACATTTGATGTAAATAATTCGCTGTCCAGAAAATCAGAGCTAAGATTTGTCTCTGTTAGAGCAAAGACGTCAAAGGGAAGATTTTGAGAATTAAGAAAAACGTTAGAAGTTTTGGTACGGAGACCTCTTACATTCTGATAATAGAGAGATAGGGTAATTGTAAATACAGCCTGTAAAGCAACATTATAGTTAAGGCCATTGTTTATTATCGTGAAGAACGAATGGTAAACATTTTGAGCTTATGTGCGAGGCGTACGTAGCGAGGTCCTTTGAGACTAGAGGGAGAGATATTTAAGGTTTAAGGTTTCATGGAAGCGAACATATATTTTATTGAGAGCGGCGGGTTCAATTGGAAGACCTTCTTTTTGTAAAGATACTAAAACATTCATTTTGGTCTTATCGTTAATACAAACATTATCAGACTTGTTATAAAGATACGAAAGGTATAGACGAACATTTTCATAAAGTTTGCTGTCGCGTAATCTATCAAATATCGACCATCAAACTCATAACTGTTAGTAATAGGGGCAGCAAATTTAGTTGTGAGCTTCGCAACGGAAGAGAACATTGGATCAAAAAGTGGAGGAGGTAAATGGTAAAAAAAGAGGACTGGGTGTCCTAAAAACGACGGAATAACGACCACCATGGTCTACTGCAGTATCATTGTTGAAGGAGAAACGGTTTAGCTGGAGAATTATGGATTTTTTAGATATTTTGGAATTGGATGCATTTGGGGGTTGGAAGGGGAAGAGTTGTTCTTAAATCTATTTACAAATTCTTTCTTATTACTAAGTACATTGGGCAAAGTAGTTTTTTAATATAAGAATTTTCGTATTTAACCATTTAGAAATTTTTATATTCATGTCGATTACAGAATCCGCAAAACTCGATCCGCAGTTAGAGCTCTGTTTCCTACCTATTCATATATCGTGAGAAGAAAAGAGAACACTACACTGTGAATCATTGCGGATCGAGTTTTACGGATTCTGTAATCGACATGATTATCTTGCAAAAATACGGGTTTATTATTAGTAAAACAAAAAAACCATTGATATTTAGCTGGAATATAGATTTTTTAGAAAAACGGCTTCACAGACAGAAAAAATCAGCCTGGGAGAAGAACATAATCTGTGAATTGGAAAGAAGCCGAGAGCGAGGCCCGCACCAGGCGCAGAAGTTCTACCAATCCGTCCGAAACATGACGCAGTACACACCACGCTGCACCTACTGCAAGGACGGAGAGGGAAATCTGATCACCGATCCCCAAAGCATACTGGAGCGATGGGAAGTGTACTTTAATGAATTGCTAAATGGTCAGCTCACTGCAGAAGTAGAAGCTCCACTACTTCAAGAAGATTACCCTATGTTACCGCCACCAAGCATAGAAGAGGTTGAGAAGGCTATAGCCCGGCTTAAGAAAAACAAAGCCCCGGGAGCCGATGGCATACCAGCCGAACTATTCCACCACGGCGGGCCAGCCTTACGCCAAGCAATTCATGATATTATAGTGCACTTATGGGAGCAGGAAGAAATGCCAGAAGACTGGCGAAAAGGTATAATTTGCCCCATACATAAGAAGGGAGATGTCACAACGTGCAGCAATTATAGAGGTATCACGTTGTTGAGTACCGCCTATAAGATACTCTCCTCTATCCTACAAGAACGGATAGCCCCATACGCTAAAACCATAATCGGCCAATATCAGTGTGGTTTCATTCCAGGCAAATCAACAACTGATCAGATCTTTACCCTTAGGCAGGCGATGGAAAAATGTCTAGAATTTAACATCCCAACATACCATCTGTTTATAGACTTTAAGGCCGCCTATGATAGCATAGCCAGGGTAGAACTTTACAAAGCCATGAGAGAATTCGGCATCCCAAATAAGTTGACACGACTTTGTAGGTTGACCATGACCAACGTAACAAGCCAAGTAAAAATAGCCGGATTGCTATCCAGACCAATCAACATCTTTAATGGACTCCGACAAGGGGATGGTTTGGCCTGCCTCCTCTTCAACCTGGCGTTGGAGAAAGCAATCCGTGACTCTGGCACGGCAACAAGAGGGACCATCGTCAACAGGTCCAGCCAGATACTGGCTTACGCAGACGACATTGACATCATCGGAAGAACCGAACAAGCTGTACACGGTTCCTTCATCCAGATCGAGCAGGCGGCACAAAATCTGGGGCTGCACATTAGTGAAGGTAAAACAAAGTACATGGTGGCGTCGAATGCGAGAAGAACAGTTGGTCAAACAATCAAGGTAGCGGAGCACGAATTTGAAGTGGTGCAATCCTTTAAATACCTTGGGTCAATAGTATAGCAGCCGATAATAATATAGAAGAAGAAATACGCGGGCGGCTGCTCAATTCCAACAAAGCCTACTATAGTCTGTCAAAGCTCTTCAAATCCAGAAATCTCACCATAACTTCAAAACTGCTGCTGTACAGGACCATGGTCCTGCCAGTACTCACGTATGGATCCGAGACTTGGGTGCTTAGCAAAAGACACTCCGACCTCTTAGCCGCGTTCGAGAGAAAAGTCTTAAGGAGAATTGTTGGCCCCATATGTGAGGAAGGGCGTTTCCGGAGACGGTACAATCATGAATTGTACGCAATCTACCTTGAAGCAGACATAGTGACAAAAATTAAGCTCGGTAGACTCCGGTGGGCAGGGCACCTAGCTCGCATGAGTGAAGAGGAACCTGCTCGGAAAGTCCTTTGTGGTACATTCTATGGTAGACGGCAGCGTGGTAGACCATGCTTGCGCTGGAGAGATGGCGTAGACCAGGACGCCGGAAGCCTTGGGGTGCGCAACTGGATGGCGTCGGCTCAAGACCGGGATAGGTGGAGAGACTTGTTGAAGGAGGCCAGGACCGGACCCCGGTTTGTCGAGCCGATGATGATGATGATAGATTTTAAAGCTTGAAGAGCTGATTTTATGGCATTCACCAATGGTGATTTTGAATTTGCGCATGAAAAGATTCTAGATCCAGGGTGGAATTCATTGAGGTTTTTCAATATGTTTAGCCAGTTATTCCACTCGTCAACAGTCCATATGTTATTAAGGCGAATGATGGTGGGCTCGGGTGAAGTTGGACATTCCGTTTGGGTGGAAGTAGTAGCTTTAGAAGTAACGTTGATTGACGGATGACTTAGTGTGAGAGGTTGATTGAGAGTGGACTCAGTTATTTCGGCAAGTATCGATTGGTTGTATATGTTGTATATTCATTATAATCTCATTAATTTTGCTTGAGGTTATTTTTAATTCATCGACTACATCTTCAAAAGAAGTACGTGTTATGGTTAGTTGACTATTATTGTCATTTAAGTTTGATATTAGATCGAGAAGGATTGAGCTTAGTTGACAGGAGGCTGAAGATGCAGAGTTCGATGTGGATTGTTGCGATGTTTCAAGGGCGGACCGGATAGTTATAATACGATCATATATCCAAAGAGGATATGAATCTAAGATGGAAGCGAGAGTATACCGAATTTCATCTTTAATATTGTCGAGGCGGCGGTGAGAGTGCTCCACTCGCGAGTTAAGAGTCTTCTCTATAGATGATAATTGTTTTTCCAAAGTAGATTGGTTAGAGAAAAACCGTTTAGCGAGGGTCTCGATGGAACATTCCTAGGTTTTAATACTCTTAGAGAAGTCGTCAAAGTGATGAAATAGAGCTAGTACGTTCTTATGGAACCGATTATTGTCAGTTAAAATAGTACTTGTTGAGTCACTAACACATTTGACGGCGAGAAGAATGTGGGAGAGCGATATTTTGGAACATTGTTCGCAGAGATAAACCAAATAATTCAAATATTCTTTGAGATATGGACATGATTTTTTACTAAGCCCGAGACACATGAAAAGATTTACCGCAGAGACCCGGACACGAAATTCGTTGGGTATATTTGTTGTCTAGAAGGCAATCGGTTGCGTCACACTGGTTATCCATATTTTATTTAGTATTTATAAAGTATTTAAAAATAGAGTATTGATTATTATTAATAAAAAATTCTAAATTAAAATTTAATTTAGAAAATTGAGTTTTTTTCACCCGAGTGTAATTGTTATTATTTTTATATGAACACTTGATTATACTTCTTGTTATTATTTTTCAGAAATATATACATATATATAGTTAATTCTTTGTATATAAAAACTATATTTTTTAATTTGGGAGTCTTTAAGCGTCGGAAATTGGTGGTGGGGCAATAGGAGACTATTTTTTGGATTATTGCATCCAAGAAATATCAATAAATATCGATTAAAAACTCCATAAGCTCTCCGCAAAAAAAAAAAAGAGTAAGGGTTGCCGGCATACTTTAGATGTCGCCCCATTCGACTTCCACAAAGGTTAATTATGAAAATGATGAGAGATGAAGTATGATAAATTGGCAGTAAAATCATGTAAAGAGAACCAGAGCGATTGTTTTTGTATTAGAGTAGAGTCTGAGTAAGCTTGGCAGAACAATACTAAAATGAACTCACCTATGGAGGTAAGACAAAACACTTTGTTGCTGTTTTCTGTTTCCTATGTATATCTCTCAGAATCGGTGTGATGTTGCTAATAAGTGGGAGAAGTTTAGGATTGGAGAAAAAAAAATTAATAAATCTCCTTGTAAAGTCCAGGTAAAAATCAACGATGATTTATTGGTGATGGCGCAGTACAGTGATCGGTGACAGCGGTTGCAACTTGTTGCGGCATGTAACGAGAGTAATACAATTTTATGTAGCACCAAAACTTTGCTTCTATGGCAGAACACACACTAAAAGTATCACTCACCCAGAAAGACAAAGATTTTTTTTTTTAATCGTCAACGGTGAGAGTTAAGAGTTGAGAACAACAAATAACAAGTCACTCAAAAGATCAATTGTTGGACAATTTTATCGGATATAATGTATTAAATATGATAAATTTAGCAATAATTGTCCAATGTACATATATACAATATTATGATTTCACTATATAAAATTTTAAATTAAAAAATGAATTTGTAGATTGACACACAGTTTGTGTAATAAAAGTAGATTTTAACCGTTGAAAATAATTAAGAACTTGAGAGCTTAATGAAAACGTAGGCAGATCGATTGAAGAGAGAACTACACTACTCACGTATTCTTTAAATTGGTTTGGTTATTCGTGGCTTTGTTTTAAATTTTCTTGATAACTACGATGTGCTCTTATATGAGTTTGTTCTATAATTATTTTTTGGTCTTCTTCATTTGTGATAACAATGGGGAAGTTCTTTGTGTAAAGATATATAGATCTATATCTATTATAGATTATAGATCTTCCGGTGTGCAATGAATTGCAACAGTTCCGGGTTGTAAATATTGTTTTAGAATTATAATAAGATTATCTGGTGTATCGTACTTTATTAAATGTCTTGTCTTGTTGCCATTGAACTTGGTGGTAACACACACAAGTTGTTATTGTTCATTCAAAAACCTTCAATATAAATTAATCTCACAGGCAGCAAGCTGCAAGTAGGACAAGCCATACAAATAACTCCTTGTTTAAATTATTTATTTGTTCGTGAACGGTAAATAGTCCTTGACAAATCCTTTTTGTTGTTTAAATTGATTTAATGGCTTTGAAATATCTCTAATTTCTAAATTGTCGCTGCTCTCGGCAGAGTGCTCTGTAGCAGTACAAAATGTGTCTTGGTCAGAAATCTGATTAAGATATTGTCGACATTAAGCATCGGCAACTACATATGTAGATCCTGGCTTATATGTATATTAATTTGGGAGCGAACTCCTCGATGAATGCGTGCCATCGTTTGATTTTTGCACTTGGGTTCCGTACAGATACTGCAAATGTAAGAGAATAAAGAATGGTCAAGTCTAATAAAACTGACATTCTATGTACAAGCGTACACTTAAAAATAAAATGTAAGAGGTTGATGATCCGTATGGATCTCTAAGTCAGAAACTCCGTAAACGTAATTTCTTAAATTTTTCAGTGGCCATAATTTATATATAATTCTTTTTCATTAGTAGCGTAGTTTTGTTCCGTCTTGTTTAAAGTCTTAGAAATGAAGGTTATAGGTTTTCCTTCCTGAGTCAATATGCCTGCTAAAGCGTTATTGGAAGCGTCAGTCGTTAATATAAACTTCAATAATTCCGAAATATTTTTTAATCTTGAAAAAAAAGTTGGACTGCTTTTAGACCATTTTGACGTTCTGGTTAGCAATGTCGATAAAATTGAAAATGATATTGACTCCAATACTAGGGCTGTCTCGCTTAATACTCTGATCCATAAAAAAAAACACTCCAAAGTTGTTAAATTGCTAAATAAAATAGATAATACCCTTAATGAGGTATTCCACAGTAAAATCAATATAATAAATTCGGAAATTGAAAAAAACTCGCGGCACTTGACGAAAGTCAGTGAAAATTTAACCTTGATTAATAATAATG
Organism: Syrphus vitripennis; assembly: GCA_958431115.1. Lineage (NCBI taxonomy): Eukaryota > Metazoa > Arthropoda > Insecta > Diptera > Syrphidae > Syrphus > Syrphus vitripennis. Next base: position 69,284,197 of record OY288108.1, read on the forward strand.
TTAATAACTTTTATTCAATGAATAACACGGCTAAAAATAAAATTTCATATTCCATTCTCCAACTTTCAATAGACGTTGAGAGTTTGATAGCTTTAAGTAAAAACAATTTTTACGAATGCAACGGTAATTTTGCAACTTTGTAGAAAGAGTTAAAAAATACAAAAGATAGGTTTACTGGATTGATTAATACAGTTAGCTCTGATTTCTTAAATCCTGCTATTGACAACTTAGCGGTCAATGATGAAATTGATGATCTCATTAATCCTATCGGTGCGTCTCTTCAAGACGAACTACAACGTAATACTCGTATTAGTAATAATTCTCCTTCACTTTATAGCTCACTAAATATTCACACAACGGTTAATGCTCTTGTCGATCCTGTCAGTGCGTCTCCTCAAGATGAACTTCAACGTAATTCTCATACAACTTATAATCCTCCCTCTTTACAGTTCTGAGTAACGCTCCACCAGTAATCATATTTTTCAACCTAGAGTGGTACCTTCTCCCAAGTGTATTTTTATCTCCAAATTAGATGTTTCAACATCTTTCACAGACATTCTCAATCCTATTACATCTGTTTTAATCAGCATCAAATTACTAATGACCAAAACTTAGTGAAATGTAAAAACATTACTAGGTCAAATGGCAGAGTTGCATCTTTTAAGATCTCAGTCCCTGAACCCATGTTTAATTTGTTGATGTCTCCGTCATCATGGCCTGTTAATACGTTCATTCAAGAATTTGTAAACAAAAACATAAAAGATTCGAACAAAAAATTTAAAAATAGATGGGCAGGGAATGGTGTTTTACAGAAAAGAGATTATGACCCATATTACAGTTGTCATACAAAACACCATGTGCACGGGGTAAGCTTCTTGGTCACCGAAAAAATGAAGTCTACCGTCATCGGCTTTAACGCTATAAGCGAAAGGCTATGCACCCTTCGCGTGCGAGGCAAATTCAAGAACATCAGCCTCATTAACGTTCACGGACCTACGGAGGAGTCCTCAGACGAATAAAAAGAGACTTATTATGAACAAGTCGAGAGGGCCCTCCATGCCTGTCCAAGGTATGATGTCAAAATCATCCTTGGGGATTTGAACGCTGAAATAGGTCGGGAGCCGGTATTCAGGCATTACGCAGGCACCCATAGTTTGCATGAGAACACTAATGACAATGGACTTTCAGTCCTAGAATTGGCAGCATCGAAAAACATGGTCGTTGCGAGTACCAGGTACCCGCGTAATGATATCTACAAAGCCACCTGGGTATCACCTGATGGAGTCACTCGTAACCAAATTGACCACGTGTTGATAGACCGTCGCCACTATTCGAACTTGATGACGGTACGAACGTACCGAGGTGCCAATATCGACTCGGATCACTATCTTGTTGGTATGGTTTTCCGAGGGCGGATTGCCTTGCAAAGACGTATTGCATCCGCCGATCAGGTTCGAATCAACACGGCTGCACTATGCAATGAAAACACCAGTAACACCTTTGGACATGCGTTAGGACTCGCCCTGGAACCACTCGATCCAGGGAGAGTAAGTCCTGGAGCCAGTATGCTGGGCGTAGATGAGAAGTGGACACGCCTTAAAAACACTGTCATTAGTACTGTCAACTCCATCTTAGGCAGCAGTCGTAGAAGTCGGAACGACTGGTTTGATGATGAATGCAAGCTAGCGACTGAACGTAAGAATGTTGCGTACCGAGCAATGCAACAATCTCATAGAACGCGGGCACGCGAAGATGAATATAAAGAGCTCAGAAGAATAGAAAAACGGCTTTACAGACAGAAAAAATCAGCCTGCGAGAAGAACATCATCTGTGAGTTAGAAAGAAGCCAAGAGCGAGTTCCGCACCAGGCGCGGAAGTTCTACCAATCCGTCCGAAACATGACGCAGTACACACCACGCTGCACTTACTGCAAGGGCGGAGAGGGAAATCTGATCACCGATCCCCAAAGCATACTGGAGCGATGGGAAGTGTACTTTAATGAATTGCTAAATGATCAGCTCACTGCAGAAGTAGAGGCTCCACTACTTCAAGAAGATTACCCTATGTTACCGCCACCAAGCATAGAAGAGGTTGAGAAGGCTATAGCCCGGCTTAAGAAAAACAAAGCCCCGGGAGCCGATGGCATACCAGCCGAACTATTCGACCACGGCGGGCCAGCCTTACGCCAAGCAATTGATGATATTCTAGTGCACGTATGGGAGCAGGAAGAAATGCCAGAAGACTGGAGAAAACGTATAATTTGCCCTATACATAAGAAAGGAGATGTCACAACGTGCAGCAATTATAGAGGTATCACGTTGTTGAGTACCGCCTATAAGATACTCTCCTCTATCCTACAAGAACGGATAGCCCCATACGCTAAAACCATAATGGGCCAATATCGGTGTGGTTTCATTCCAGGCAAATCAACAACTGATCAGATCTTTACCCTTAGGCAGGCGATGGAAAAATGTGTAGAATTTAACATCCCAACCTACCATGTGTTTATAGACTTTAAGGCCGCCTATGATAGCACAGCCAGGGTAGAACTTTACAAAGCCATTAGAGAATTCGGCATCCTAAATAAATTGACACGACTTTGTAGGTTGACCATGACCAAAGTAAGAATAGCCGGATTGCTATCCAGACCAATCAACATCTTTAATGGACTCCGACAAGGGGATGGTTAGGCCTGCCTCCTCTTCAACCTGAAAGTGAAAGTTAATCTTCCAAGTGCCTTAAAAAGTTAATTTAAAGGACAAAGTCATAAAACCGAAAGCCTGTTAAGTAAGTTTAAGTCGTAAGAATCCTCTGAACTAAGAAAATAGGAATTAAAAAAGATAACCTGAACAAATGCAAAAAAGAGGCATAGAAGAAACCTCCTGAACATCTACAAAGTGAAAAGCGATACTCCTCATCTACCGACACTAACATGGGAACGGCGGCGTCAGGAATAAACCTCGAATCGATGATGAAACAGTTGCTCAAAGAAAACAACGACGAGCTCCTCAAACGCCTTGCAACTAAAGCTGACTTGCAGCTACTTCATGGCGAAATATCTAGCATGAAAAGCCGTCAGGAGGAAATCAGTCACAAAGTATTGCAGCTAGAGAATCGCAACAAAGTGCTAGAGGAACGGATCGACAAATTGATGCAAAAAAAAAACTGAATCGAACTTGGTGGTACACCTACCTTTCGAGGGCAGCAAGGACGTTTGTGAAACTGCCAAATCCGTATGCGCAGGTCTTTTAAAGGAGAGCAACCCAAACTCAAACCCCGTAGAATCCGCTTTTAGTGTGCACGGGCGCAACGCCGAAGTGCAACTATGTATAATTGTAAAAACAAGGTCCCGCGAATCCGCCTTGAATGTCCTCCGAAACTCCAGTGGGTTAAAGGGGAAACCTATCAGCATACACAAAGATCTGCCATTGAATGTCCACCAACGTCGAGCTAAACTCATTCGCATAAAAAAGATGCTGCATGAAAAAGACCCTCGGAAGAAAGTCATTGTCCGGGATGATAAATTGCTTTGCGAAGGCAAAACTTTCACATGGGATTCCAACATGGGATTGAGGTGTGGTGAAAACGATGGTATTACGGCATTAAAATCTTTTTTTGGCGATATTTTTTTCCTAAACACATTAATGAATGAAATGTTAAATAAAAACAATGAGTATCAAGCGTCAAACATGACTGCAAATGGAAATGTCAACCAAACTGTCAGCACAGAACACAGGGTGACATCTCAAAATGCAGCGGATACTTTGGTTAGCAACACAAGGAGTTGTTTACACGAGGAATGAGAGTCAGCAGTCTGCCAGAATTATAAAACTACTATTAAAGATATTAAAATATTAAGTTATAACGTATCGGGAATGAAAAATAAAATTATGTTTGTGAATTTTTTTAATTATATAAAACAATTTGATATTTTTATTTTGTATGAAACACATTTATTAGAAAATGAAGCGGATAGATTTAAGAAATTTTTTTCCAACTATGAACTAAGATGGAATCACGCTCTAAAAACAACAAACTATGGTCGGGGTAGCGGAGGCGAACTTTTTGGCTTTCGAAAAAATATATTCGCAGTAGAAGTAAACTTTAAAAGAGTAGGTGATTCATACGTGCTAGATGTAGAGGTCGACGGACACAGAATATATACATATAGTACCAATATATTTAAATTGCAGTCACTGGAGAATTGACTTCGAAAAATTATGTGACACTCTGCAAGACATTGATTCGACAAATTTAATGCTGGTAGGAGATTTTAATGCGCGAATCGGCATTTCACAAAACAACTTTGTCAGTGCACATTTGCCCATCTTTAATCTGAATCGCGGTTCTAAAGATGAAGTCTGCAACAGCAAAGGGACTAAAATATTTGAGCTTGCAGATGTTTATGACTGTCATGTCTTAAATGGTAGTTGTCCAGGAGACCCCAAGGGAGAGTTTACATTTATAAGAGGTACAGCGTGCTCTGTAATCGACTATTGTTTTATTTCTGGAAAATGGAATAGCATAATGAATCATAAAGCAGGAGCTGAGACATTTTCAGATCACATGCCTCTTGAAATGGAATGTTCACATACAACATTGGTTATCACTGATAACACGAAGCAGCTTAATCTCATTCCAAAATTAATCTGGAACGAAAAAAATCGATTAGTTTATCAAGCTAACTTGGGAAAAGAATTAGAAGAACTGACTAACTCACCTACACTAGTTGACATAAGTTGCCTCACCGAAATTATTAAAAAAGCCTACCCGAAAAACAATTTGTAATAAAAAGAAAGCAGCTTTTGACCAATCGAATATAGAAATAATCAACAACACTCGTAACTCCGCACAGTTCTGGAAAGCTGTAAAACTCATAAATGGAAAGGTAAATGGGATTGCCCTAAGCTTACAGGCTTCAAATTTAAAGGACCACTTTAGCGGACTCCTCAATAGAACCACGAAAACACCTTTGGTGCAATATGCTGCACCTCTTATTCTAGATGAGTTTTTAGACGCCCCGTTTTCGGTTGAAGAAGTGCGAGCTATCATCAAGAGTTCTAAACCGAACAAGGCTCCTGGTGATGATCGTATCCCTTTTGAGTTTTATAAGAATGCCACAGAAGACTTCATTTCATTTCTTACCAAAGGGTTCAATCAAATTTTTAAAAGTGCAGTAATTCCTGAATCCTTCAAAAAGGCAATTATTTTTCCACTCCACAAAAAAGGAAACTATGAGGATCCGTCGAATTATAGAGGCATTTCTTTTCTGATTTATTTATATACATGTGCTAAATTGTTCGCGGGGCTTATTCACTCAAGGCTGGCGCAATGGGTGGAGTGTAAGAATATTTTATCAGAGTTTCAGGCCGGTTTCAGGAAAGGTTACTCGACGATCGATCAAATATTCGCACTTTCACAAATTGCTGATTCTTTCAAAATCAAACAGAAGAAATTATATGCATTCTTTGTAGATTTTCGAGCAGCGTTCGACTCAATTAATCGTGAAGCCTTATTCTACAAACTATTTGGGATTGGTGTCACAAGCAAAATTATATCCGTCCTGAGAGCAATGTACGATGGCAACGTAGCATACGTTTGGGATGGAGAATCTACATCTGACGAGTTTGCAACAACAATGGGACTCAAACAAGGTTGCGTTCTGAGCGCATTGCTTTGTCGGAATAGTCGTTAAAGGTGTCAACATTCCTGCCCTGATGTATGCTGATGATATAGTATTTTTTGCTGATACGGTAGACAAAATGCAGATTATGATAAACAGGTTCAGTCAATATTGTAAGTGGTGGAACCTGGTGGTGAACTTTGAAAAATCCAAAATGATGGTATTCAGAGGTGGTGGTGGTAGACATGCGCGGAGAGAAAAGTGGATGTATAACGGCGAGGATATAGAAATTGTGCGAGAGCACAAATACCTGGGAATTTTGATAACGTCGAATCTCAACATGAAAAGGCACCTAGAAAGTAAATTGGCAGAGGCAAAAAGAGCAATCTCCTCGATATGGGACTGGTGTTTAAGGAGCAAAACTATACAGCATAGTGCAAAACAAAAGTTATTCCGCTCCACAGCAATGTCGATTCTTCTCTATGGGGCGCAAAGTTGGGGATATTCTTCTTTCGAAGCAGTGGAAAAGTTTCTTCGATATTTCCTTAAGAGGGTTTTTAGATTGCCAAAAAATACTCCTAACTATATGCTGTATCTGGAGACAGGGAGTCCGCCCCTGATTTTGGATACTCTTCAGATGCATTTTAAATATATTTTTAAAGTTATGGATATGGACGATAGAAGAATCCCAAAAATCATTTTAAAAATGGTATTACAGACAAAAGGTTCTATGGTATTAGAATGGGAGAATCTTGCCTCAGTGTGCGATGATAGCCTAGTAACAGCTCCAAACGAACAACCAACCATGCTAAAAAAATAAATTGAACACGATTTTGGAAACGTGTTGAATAGAAGATATGAATATGAAGCCAGTTCCTCGGTTTTTAGAAGCTACTACAGCCGTTTGACTTCCAATCTGCAAAATAAATCTTATCTGCTAAATAGTAACCCAATGGACAAAATTATTTGTATTTTGTATTTATTTATTTCAAACAAAAGTATTTTAAAACAATGAGTTTTTTAAATAATACTTAGAATAAAGAAGGTTGAATCGATAAATTACATAAGTTAAGTAAAAAAAAAAAAAAAAAAAAAAAAAAAAAAAAAAAAAAAAATTATAACACATTATTAAAATTATAATTAAATTAAATTAAATTAAATTTAACAAAAATATAAATGATTTTACAATATATTTACATAGAGAATAAAAGGAAACGGAAATATGATTGGAGAAAAGAAAACAGAAAAGAAATAGAAATTGGAAAAACCTTTAGCACTTAAAAAGATTTCTAAGCAAGCCTTCAAAAGTTGTATAATTATCTTGTCCTCTCAGGTTGGCAGGCAGGGAGTTCCAGAGGCCCACAGCATGTACAAAGAACTGGTGTTTAGAGTCTCTGTATCTAAAAGTTGGAACAATGAGAATATTAGTTCTTTGAGATACCGGAAAGATGAGTTTTTCGAAAAGATAATTTGGGGTTTTCAGATGCATGATCTTAAATAGGAATGTCAATGTAAGAAAATCGATATATTTGTGAAGAGGCATATTGAAAACGGCATTTGCTTGAACAGAGACATGGTCGAAACGACGCAACCCGTAGATGAAACGGACAACGTTGTTAAACACTACCTGAAGTTTGCGTTTGCTGGTGAGGTCTAGACTGCAAACAATAGGGTAACCGTAAAATAATATTGGTAGAATCACTGTTTTTGCTATTAACATTTTAGTACATACAGGAAGGAAACTACCAGCAAGGTATATGGAACGTAATGCAGCGTAAACTCTACCAATAGTACTAACTATGTGATTTTCCCATGTTAAATTTTGGTTGAAAGTTACACCTAGATTTTTTACAGTTCTGTGATAGCTTAAAATTGTCCCATTGAGTTCGACAACTGGTAGAGCAGTTGTGTCAAGTACAGTATTGTTTATCACAATTGCCTGACATTTATTTGAATTGAGTTTCGAGTAATTATCATTAGCCCATTTCCCTACACGCATTAGATCCTCATTCATTTTGAGCGTTGCATCTTCTGCCATGCCAAGCTCATAGCTCAAGTAAATTTGCACATCGTCAGCGTACATGTGGATTTTGCTGTGTTTGAGGATTGATGGTAAGTCATTATTGAACAGTGTGAATAAAAGTGGACCCAAAATTGAGCCTTGAGGCACCCCAGATTTATTAGGTAGAAAAAACGATAATTTTGAGTTTGCAAGAACTGCCTGAGATCTATGCCTTAGGTATTGTTCAACCAAAGACAAAGCTGAAGTTTCAAAAAAGAAGAAATATTCGAGCTTTTTCAAAAGTATATCGTGTGAGACCGTATCAAAGGCTTTTGAGAAATCGAGCAAAATTAGCGTAGTTACACGATTTTTATCAATTTCTTGACGGATGTCATCAGTTATTTTAAGAAGTGCTGTGGTACAACTGTGGTGAGATCGAAATCCAGATTGCGAAGCAGTTATAAGTTGGTGTGAAACTAAATAATTTGAAATTTGCTGACTGATAAGTTTCTCAAATGCCTTTGAAATGAATGGAAGAATAGATATTGGCCTGTACTCTTTTTGTTTAGAGACTGTTTTTTAGGAATCGGAATTATTTTTGAGGTCTTCCAGAGCTTGGGATAACAGGATTTAGTTAGGATTGTGTTAAAAATGTGCGTTAAGAAAAGAGATATAAAGGGAAGAATTAATTTTATGAACTTAGGGTTCATATTATCAAGTCCTGTTGCTTCGGATTTAATAGAGCAGATTGCCTTGTAAACATCCATTTCAAAAACTCTGTTAAAACTAAAACTTTGGAAAGAATGGCTTGCATTACTTTGAGAAGACATTTTCATAGCAATGTCATCCATGTTTAAAGGGGAGTTTATAAACTGTTTGTTAAGTTCATCCACATCGCATTCATCATCGAAAGTCATCTCTTTCCCTGAGATACCAAGAGATTTAATGTTTTTCCATAATTTTTTTGATGACACATTATGAAATTTTGAAGCAAAGAATTTACGTTTAGACTTTTTAATCTCAATATTTACTTTGTTTCGAAGGTTTTTGTACTGCATATACAGTTGTGGCAATCTAAATCTTTTCCATCGTCTAAAAGCGTTATCTCTCTTCGCAATGAGTTGTTGAATTGCAGATGTGAACCAGCCCAAGTGATTACTTTTAATTCGAAATGTTTTTAATGGTACAAATCTTTCGAATAGTGAATTTATTTTAGAGGTAAAATATTCTACTTGTTCATCAATATCTATGAGATGGTAGATATGTTCTAGATTAGAATCAAAAATACCAGATGTTAACGATTGCATGTCAAAAGATTTAAAATCTCGAAATGACGAAATTTCAGATATTAAGATTGGATTTAAATTTAAATTATAGAAAGCAACAATCAGGTCGTGTTTGGAGAAACCGGGAACTTCTAGTTGACTATAAAAGTTAATATTATCTGGTTGATTGACTAGAAAAACATCAAGTAAGGTTGAGCTTGAAGATGAGAAATGTGTAGGATGGTCAATGTTTATTGCGGATATATTAATAGACTGCAGATTGTCGCAAAAAGTCTTAACTCGACTATTCTCGGCATCTAAAAGTTTTATGTTTAAGTCTCCTGCTATTAGAATGTGGTTATAGTAAGGCGATAGTTCTTCTAAAATTTCTGTAATAGAAGTTGAGTCAGCAATATTTGGTGGTTTGTACATCGCGCCTATCAGACACTTTTCAACAAAACTTGAAACTTCAATGAATAAGTACTGCACATAGTCATTACTTTCAGAAACTTTGATAATTTTACTTTTAAAACCGGACTTGATAAAAATGGCAACGCCTCCACCCCTTGATAACACACGATCATTTCGAAATATCTTATATTTACCCGTACTCAAGAACCCATTGTCAATCTTGTCGGACAACCATGTCTCTGATACGCAAATAACGTCCATTGCTGAATTATTAAAAGTGCTTTTGAACTCATCAAGATGTTTTGTTAAACTTTGAGCATTTAGATAATCCATTGTATCTCTTCCGAAAAACATTCAACATTGTCTTTGTTTTGTTCAAGTTTGTAAAGCTGCTAGCCTGTGGAACTCCACTATTATCAACTGCACTCATAACAATTAAGAAAAATTGGACTGTCCCTGAGTAGGAAAAGACAACTCTGTGAAAGGTAGGCTATTTTTAAAGATAACATTAATAAAGGTATTTCCAATTCTAGAGAAAAATTAAAGCCAAGAAATAAGAAAGAATTTAAAAACTTAATATTGAAGAAGGAAAAAATAAGATAAAAAATAAGATATGAAGGCAAGGTATGATTTTTAAGCAATAAATAAGAATCTAATGTGCGATTTAAAATATATAATAAAAATAATAAAAATGAAAATAAATTAGTTACGTAAGTAGAAAAAAGAAAAGTACTATAGTAGCTCCGGTGACGGCTCTGGTAGTTCATTGTCGAAACTTGGTAAAACTTCATCATTGTTGTCTATCCTTTGCCCTTCTTCGTTATAATGATCATATGTTGGTTTGTGATTTTTGACAATTGATATTAGCTTGTCCAAAGTGTGAACTAATGTAGGTCTGTCGTTGCTTGTTAGCTTAATGTAAACAATACCATTTGAAGTGAAAACGGAAAAAATTTCGTGCTTACGTCTTAATCGAATAGCTTGGCGAAAAATAGCTCTGTTGTTTTTGGTTAGGCTCTCGTGAAGGTATATAGGAGTATCCGATTCTTCGCCGAGATCTCTTAAACGAAATTGTCTCGAATTTGTTTTTCGAAATACTGCAAGTGCCTTGAATGTATTGTTTTTATCGTGTGCCGAGAGGAATTTAATAATAATTACAGAATCTTCCCTGTGACTTGCACGAAAAATTCTACTCAGTTGTGGTGGTTGAAAATTAAGCTTGTAGCAAATGTTGTTAAAAATATTTTTTAATATTTCTCCGGGCATTGTCGGTATTCCAATAAGGATGGCATCGGTTGCTAAGTTTTTGACATTTATTGATTCAAGCTGTGCCCTTAAGCTTTCAATTTCAATGTAGACTTTGCTCTCTGAGGTTGATTCTGATGGCATAATTTCATTCAGTGAAGCGGTACTAATTTTGTTTTAACATAATTTTAACATAATTTTTAGAGCAAGAGGAGAGTTATTGAACTTAAATTATATGCCACACCGACCTGATCTGCCAATACTGTGCAGCCTATGCAATATGAAGACACGTGAGGATACTTACCACTTTTTTGCTGATTGCCCGGTGTTGAAGGTGTTCCGGATTGTATACCTTAAGAAAAGCGAAATTGATGGAACAGAATTTCTAAGAATACTAAATGGAGAAGAAGGATGGGATGGCGTATATAGTTATATAATCGCTGCACTAACTATAGGAAACAAATTATTGAAGAAGATTTTTAATTACATACCAAGATATATATTCTATTGTTTTTTCTTTTTCTATTTTGTAATTTATTTTTGGAAAATATTTAGAAAAATTTTGCAACTTAAAATGTATTTGTTCTTAAAAAAATGTCATTCTGGTAGACGGCTATAAGCCACACTATAAGACTTAAGTTTTCTACATACATATATAAATAGTATTAATTATTTATACATAATGCTTATATTTTTATTGAAATAAATGGAGTCATAAGAACTAACTAAAACTATAAAAGGGGCGATGAGGTTTAACCTTATGGAATGCCCGCTTTTATTAGGAACAGGGGAGATGCATCAGAGCAAATTTTGACAAAAAAAGGCCTATCAGTTAGAAATATAATTTTAAGTGAGTAGGAAAATTTTGAGTAAATAGTTTGTGAAGCAAGCCATCGTGCCTAACACTTACAAATGCCTTCTGAATATCAAACGAACCTATACCTAAGGATTTTTTATTTGAAATTGATTCTCTTATTATATTTGTGATTCTCTTCAGTTGGTGTTCTAAAACCAAACTGTTCGATCGGAACAAGGCCGTTTGATTCTACAAAGTCATTCATCTTTAAAAAGATAATGTTTTCAAAAGTTTGCCTAAACAGCTGAGTAAGCTTATTGGGCGATAACTAGACGCCTGTGTAAATGGTAATGAGTAGGTATACATAGCTGTGGGAATGATTTCCGCAATCTTCCATCTTCTTGGAAAATATCCGTGACGCAGACAAATTTCAAATAGGGATATACTGAATACTGAATACTGAACAGCATTTTTTTGGTATGTTCTAATGACCCTGTTTGAAATTTTATCATTACCAGCAGCTTTTTTTTCCGAATAGAACAAAAAAGTGTCTTTAACAAGAGATACTGGAATAAGGATATTATTGATTTCTATTGAAGATAGATTAATAGAGTTTATACTGTTTTGTACTAATTGTTTAGTTTGAATGTCACTAAAGCCATCAGTTATTAAGTTTGTGACTAGAAAGAAAATATTTACCAAAATCAATGGCCTTCTCTACATTTGTATGAAGAACTTGCCCATTACATTCAAGGTATGGGATTCTTTCATTTTTTTTTTCATATCCATATTTTCATTCCATATTTTTTGGCCATGTTTGTCAATTTGGGATAGCATTCGATTTAGTCTTTATTACGTATTTCCTGCATTTTTTGTATGACCAGTTTGTTAAGCAAATTTAATGGAAATTTTAGAAATTAATCTCTTGATAACGTCTTAGAATTAAGTTCAATTATGTTTCTTTTGCATTAAAATGATATTTAATGCGGGGCAACTATGTTTTTGGTTTTAAATTAAATTTCAAACTACGTTGAAGGTAACTACGATTCTTTTTTCAAATTTAATTTTGTTTTGTAATTCTACAGAAATCGAATTTGCTTTTAATAATAACAAAAGCGAAGCCTTTCAGAAACATTGACAATAAAGAACACTATTCCAAAAACCGTTAAGTAAAAGAATTCTGTGAACTAATAGAACAATAGAAAACTTGTACATATATCTGTTGTCAAGAAGAAAATGTTGGGAAAATATCGCTGTATGCTAGAATAACAAAGGTCAGTTTTATAAAAAAGGGCCTTCCTAAACTCGTTAATACGTTTCAAAGTTGTAGAACACCTCATAAACTTAAAAAAAAAAAAAAAAAATTTAATAAAAAAATATTTTTTTTCCTCGCGTTGCGCGACCCCTAGTGATAAAAATAAAAACAATAAAAAATCTTAAAATGTATAAAATATGCAACATTTGCGGGGGTTATGTTTTTGAACTTAAAAAAAAAATCACTCCATCCTAATCAATAATCCATTTTTGCAAGTAATACATCATTTTATTGAATCGCTGTCCAATTTCATTTTTAATAATAAAATAAGGCCGCGTGGTCTAATTTGGGTTTTCGATCGGTTTCTAAAGTGTAATATGATTAAGCGGTCTCATTGCATTTGGAAAAATGAAATAAGCTTTTTTCCATCATTTCACAAACAAAGCTATTTTTTGTATATATCAAGTATAAATAATGGTTGACGAAATTAAAGTAGATTAAAAAAATCCCCTGATATACTAGCTCAAATAAAATAAATTTCAGTTTTTTTATCATGCAATTTTTCTTAACAACAACTCACTGTGTGTATTGAACAGCAATGTCGAAGGTAGTTAATGTAAATTTATTCACTCCCCATTTCAATTATATATGTATGTATATTGTACATGTACACATTTGATTTAACTGACCTTATATATGTACCTAAATATTTATATTTATTTAGGTGTATGTAGCCCCTAAAACATGTTAAACAAAAAACTATTATTATTAGTGGTCAACACTTTACGGGTCACGAAGAGAGTATTAACACAGGCGTCACAATTTACAAAATCGTGTCCGTTTCTTTTTGTTGCTCACATATTATGTTTATTGTACCCACATCCCTAAAGTTATGACACCTCTATTAAAACAGTTGGTACCTAATTAAGGTGGAAAAAAATTTAACGCAAATAGAAAAATGTCAAAATTACAACTTTTGCACAGGCAACTATTTTTTCTATTATCAAATTTTGTGGTATGCGTTATAAGCGAAATGTCGGTATTCGTTTGTGAAGCGGAATAATCTGAACAGCTTATATAATATGTAATTCAGATTGCAATTTTGGTGATATGCCTGAATCGCGTGAATCGCGTGAATCGCGTGAGAACTTAACTTTTGTTAAATCATATTTCATTAAGTTTTTTTGAAGACTAGGCCAAGGTTTTTGGTAACCATACGTATGATATATGTAATGTATGTAGCTACATATTGTGTACTGTAGCTGTTTAGTACAAGTATATTGTCAATAGGGAAATTTAACAGTTTCAGTTTAAGTTATAATTTAAGGTCTCTGCTTAACATTTTTCTTGCTTAAGGTACTAGAATAAACTTATGTATTCATAATAGTAGGGAAGGCGACCGTAAGAATAATTTGGGCACGAGTACGATAACTTGGGCGCCGAAAATTGATAACGGGTTTTCGTAGAGGGGTCCAAAACAAGCATTTTTTACTATGGGAGGGGGGCCTACCTTGCCCCGTTTGGGCGGGAGGGGCAATTTTATGAAAAGAGTACTAAAAGTGGAAAAAAAATTATTAAAAAATAACGGTAATACTTAAAGTTAAGTTTAATACTGTTTTTTACAACCAGTATTTTGTACTATAAGCCACTTTTTGAATAAATCAAAAATTATACACAGTTTTCGATAAAATGAGTTTCAAACAGAAAATTCGGGAAAAAAACACCAAAAAAAAGTTTGAAGTATAATTTCTCAAAACTGTAAGATTTAATATAATTTTTTTTATAGAATCCGGTGCTGTTATTGATTCCTAACCAAAAACTGAAAACTAGATCATTTTATGACTTCTAGTTTTTGAGAAAATTGAAAATTACTAATTACTTTTTTGTGAGATTTTCATTTTTGTTGTTGTTTATATAGGATTTCTTATCTATGTAAGCTTTTTTACATGAAAACAATGCTAGCACTCAGCATTACGGTGTATAAACAGTTGAGGTATGTATGTATGTATGTACCCCCCTGCTTGGCCTCACTATAGGATTTGGGGTATGTTCGAGGTTCGATGCATGCAAAATTTGATATTTAAACAGTAGTAAAGTATAAACAGTTGAGGTATGTATGGGGACATGCAGTCAAAAAGCTAAAATCTCATAAAAAATAATCAGTAATTTTTAATTTTCTCGAAACCTAGAAGACATAAAATAATCTAGTTTCCCCTCCCGCCCAAACGGGGCAAGATAGACCCCCCTCCCATAATAAAAAATGCTTGTAAAAACCACCGGTCGGACAAAAAAATTGGGGCCGTTCTGCTTGTCCGACCATATTGAAAACCGTTATTTTTGGTGTCAATCTAAGTCATCGAGTCAATGGACAAATGAGGTATCAAATGAAAGGTGCGATTGTCTACATTAAGAATCCAGTGGTCGGACGGACTTTACTTGGACCATTTTCCCAGTCCGACCATTTTTAATAAAAAAAAATCATTAAAAAATCATTAAAACATAATTTTTTTTAAATGTTAAATCTTTTAAATTTTATATTTTATTGATGTTAATACTATAAAAAATGTTACCAAATGAAAGTTTAGACTATCTTCTTTATAAATTTATATGGTGGAAAAAGTTTTATCGTAGCTAAATCACTTGTCAGACTACTTTTAATTCAAAAAAATCATTAAATTGAGATTATTTGTTTTTCAACTTTCAATATTTTTCAAACATCAATTCTACGAAAAGTTTTTCCTAAAAAAATTGAAAAATATTTAAATAATTTAATAATTCAATTATACTTATACTTACTCAAAACCATTTTAGTTATTCTTAAAGCAGTTATTGATGGAAAACAACACAAACAAATCGTTTCTTTCATAATACGTACAGTTATCAATTTTTTTTTCATTCTTTATCCAATTCAACATTTTTTCGTTCTTAAAACACTTAAACACTATGCTTTAACAAAACAATTAGAAGAAAAAATAAATAAATAAATAAATGCATACATCCAACCATTACAAAAAAGAATAAACAAAAAAAAAATTAAAATTAATTATTGTATACATATGTATATGTATAGTTTAAATAGTTTGTACATACACGTATATATGTATATACTATACTATACGTCGTCTTCATCAGAGTCTTGTTCACTCCAATTATTATCAGAGACTTCATCATTCAATTCGTCTAAGACAATGTCATCAACATTGAGTGGTGTTTGTTCTCCTTGGAACCAAAGAGGCGATAACCATTGATTGTTCGTGACCCAGCCGAAATCTTCTGCCCTAAGTTTTATGCAATCTGCTTCTGTTGCATTTATCCACATTGTACTCACGAAAATATGTAGGTCTTTTTATTTTTTCGTGCAGTGACTTTAAGCAAGGAGGAATTAAACTGGAGTCAAAATTCTTTACGTTTTTGAAAAAACTACCCGGAGTATTTTTTGCTGCATAAAGGTTTTGAAATATTTGGAACCTAGCTAAGTTTACATCATTGCAATTTTTCAGCCCATACAGTTGTGATGTAAAACTTTAAATATTTTTTGTATTGCTGTCATTTGAAAATTCAATATTGTTGCTTAATGCTGCAAAGGCTGCCTGAAAACGTTCACTTTTTTCTAAAATTGCAAATGGTTTTTTCTTCCCCTTCCTAAAGAAACAAGCCGTGTGATCACAACCAGTAAATGCATGAAATGCTGGTAAGGAAGCACATAAGCTTTTTCCCAGTGCCGATGCTAGTTGTGTACATGTGTACAGTTAATTGAATTTAAATCTTTTGTTTTTGTATTTCCGCTTACCAACCAGATGTCAGAATCTTTTAACTTACGCATTTTTCCTAATAAAATTATCAAGACATCAGTATCTGATGCTTTTACAACAATTTTTGAATGAGATTTTGATTTTCTTATGTGAAAAATTATTCTGGTGTCGGCCTCTTCATGATTACAATTGAAAGCAAATTCCTCGCATTTATACACTGTCTGGTTTTGAACAACATAAGAATAACATTTGTCATCTACTGGTAAAAACACTTCTTTGTTTCCTAGAATAGGAACGAATGAGTTATTTCCCCAATGCACACCTAGGAATCTAACTAAAGCTTCTTTAAATTTTAAATTTTTCAGACATTTATTGAAGTCATTCGTCCTTTTTTGCAATGGCCCAATAATGGTGTAATTGATTTCATCCTGTTCATTACGAAGGCCATGCTCAGCATCTTTAATAGAGGGGTGTAAATACCTATCAAAAATTAGATGCACTTCAGAAGTTTCCGTTGAACATATCCTTCTTAAAATCATTTCTGAAATTTTGTCCAAGGTTTGAGGCATTGAAGGTCCTAAAAGATGAAAAAAGTAGGGTTCTACTATTAGTTCTATCTCTTTGTTGATTGGTTCAGATGAAAGAACTCTACTCTTCAGTGTTTTTGCTAAAACAGATTTGTCAGTTTTATGCATTTCACCAGAGTAGTGGCAAAGGGCTGGAGGAGCAGGTGATAGTGGATATGATAAACATACTTCCATATCAATCTTTTTTTCTAAGGCTATCGCTAAAAGTCTGCCAAACACATCTCGCTCCATTTTTAAGAGAGCCTCTTTTTCAAGGTCTTTGCTTTTTTGAAATTTCTTTAAACATTCCAAAGTAAAATTCAAAATTTTATTTCTTTTAATAGGCTTTTCAAATCGATCACTGTTTTCCGAACACTCTTCGATAAATTTTATTTTCTGATTATAACCTAGCTCATTACCATTTGAGAGAAAATCAGCAGTTTTTTGAGATGCTGCTCTCCCTGTCTGTACGTTATAAAGATAATATTTTTCTATTTGCGCTTCGAAAGGATCTATATTTTTTTTAAACATATTTATAATTTCAAACAATGCCGTCTTATCCTTTTCAACACGATTTTTTGCAAGCTCATGACATATGTCGTCTTTATGTCCAATGTTAATTTCAGTTAGCATTTTGGAAATTATTTTGGTACGCATGTTATGGCTAAGTGCCCACCGCTGTCTTGTCAAAATTTAATTTGAAAAGTGGGTTACCCCAGTCAAAGAGTTAGCAGCATCTGCGTTGATGGTTTGCTCAAGAGTTTTATTCCAAAAGCCCCACGTTGAAATTCTTTAATTAAATCCGAGTTATTTATTTTTAGATTCAACAAATTGGCGGGGTATTTTAATATCCATCTAGCATAGTTAGGTTGGTTAAAGACAAAAAATAAATTAGATAAATCAAAAATTGATTGTACATATAACTCAAAGTCGTTCGTATACTTCATGAAAATCTAAAGAATACGTTCATGAACTCAACATATTGCATAAAGAACTGTGGGGTTTTTCCATTACCTCCTTTTAATATATGCTTGATATAGCTTCGATATTTTTTTAGAATGTCATTTAATAATGGGCTTGAATCAGGTTCTTCATTCGGCTCTGAAGGGTTCCGGAATACACTATTCAAATCTTCTTTTAAATTTTCTGAAATATCAATCTCATTTTCGAGACAGAACTTTTCAAAATGAAGTGTCTGAATGGTACCAGAAAGTAACGGATGGATTCTTTTACATCTATTAAAGTGTTTTCCATCAATGAATCCATTTACCGAACCTTCGGCTATTACTTCAGATTAGACTAAAATAATGACTATCCCAGAACCATCAATAAATTTCCCGAGAGCTTTGAAGAAAGCCATTTGTATGTGGAAACCCCCTAAAATAATGATTGATCCCCTAAAATTAATAATTATCAAAGGTTGGACTTTCAGTTATTTGGATTTGCATTGCCATTTCTGCAATAGCTAAATCATATGTTAAAATAATTTCTTTTTGATTGCAATCGTTAGCAATCTTTTGAGCAAACTTAAGTGTTTCGAGGACAACTGTATAGGATGTAGGTGACAAATTAATTTGAGGTATGTAATCTACAATTTGGGTTTCACTTTTGTCTATTGTAATTTTACTATTAAACCCTATCCACATTGGTATATCAGGAAGGTATGAGGCTATTTTCTTCGCAGGCCGTAAATGTCATTTCGGTTTCTAGTTCCCTTGCAACTGTGTATCCCACACAATGCCCGTATTTGTTAAGTATTGTGAGAACCTTCTTACTACTTGTTAAGGATTTCATTTTTCATCGATAATTCCAACATTAGGTGTTTGGCTGGCTTAATTCTCTCTTTTGAAATTATATAAATGATATCCTGACATAATGATTGACTCTTAATAGAATCTTCTTCTGAATTTTCTCTTTGTGTATCAGGCCCTTGAACAGGACAACAAATAAATTTTCGTTTTTTTCCGGACGAATCTAAAAAATAATTACTCCCCACCTGTTTGTGTTAATGATGGTACTTTTCATACTGACTTTTTGAAAAGTGCTCATGTGTCTGATATTGTTGGCGCTACAGATGCTGTTGTTGGATGTGTAAATGTTGTCAATGATGTTGCTTTTCGTATTGACTCTCCTAAAGAAGTTGATATGTGTGCTGCTGTTGCTGTTGCCGCCGATGCGGATGTTGCTGAAGAAAATGATGACGTCGATGTTGCTATTCGATCTAATATAGAGGAATTTAATGATTCTTTTTGTATATACTACCAAAATGTTGGAGGCATGAGGACCAAAACACATACATTCTATTCTGTAGTCGTTGCATCTTCTTATGCTCTGATTGCTCTAACAGAGACATGGCTAACCGATGACATATATTCATCTGAACTTTTTAACGATATGTATGAAGTATGTATATAGGAAAGATAGATCTTTTGAGGCTACAGGATTGACGAGAGGGGCGGGGTTCTTATTGCTGTGCGGGCCGAGATATTAAGTCATCAAATCGTCCTTGAGAACATCGAAATTGATCAGATATGTGTTCAGGTACTTTTACCAAAAAGTCGGCATAATCTTTATGTATTTATTTCTAATATTCCTCCTAAAAGTAATATTGTTTTATATAATGCTCATTTAAAAAACATTTCGTCTATTCTTAATCATATTGATGTTAATTCTCATGTAATTGTACTACGTGATTTTAACTTAGAAAATATTAATTGGGTTTATTCTGATGGCGATAAATCTCTTTTTCCATCAAATGTTTGTAAAGATATTGAATATGAGACAATTGACTCTCTATTTGCAATGAATTTTCATCAATGTTTTAAATAATAATAATCGTATATTAGATCTTGTATTCATAAACAATGACCTTGAAGCTAATATAGAAGCATGTAACTTTCCAATTTTAAATAATAGTCTTCATCATAAAGCATTGGAAATAGAAATTAACTTTTTAATTTTAGATAAGCTTAATTTTATAAATTCTGATTACTTTCAATATGGCTTTGCGAAAGCCGACTACATCGCCTTAAATTCGTACTTTAATGAAATAAATTTCGAAAATATCTTTGATCAAGTTGATTTAGAGACTTCTTACAGCTTATTTCTTAATATTCTTGAGGGAGCTTTTGAAAGATTTATTCCGCGCAGACAAGTTAAAAGTAATGGCAAGTCAAAATGGTCTAATAAACTTTTGTCAAGTTTAAAAAATAAAATGCTAAGACTGCGTACCCTCGCGTGGCAGTCACCTTGTAGTGGTGCGGGGGCTTAAGTTTCAAAGATTCATTTGACCTGCCGGTATTGGGGATAACCCAAGCCGGGAGTAATCTTGAGGAGTTACGAACTAAGTACTGCCCCCCCTAATCCAGGGTGTTACGTGCACCGTGCCCATTGGATGGTTTGCAGCCAGGGGGTATACCGGCTGTATTCTAACGGTACCTCTTCGACACCAGGTCGAATCGGAGAGTAACTTAGACCTTACCATATCATGCGGAGCTCTGATATGGCGGACCAACCTTTCTCTAGCTACTCGTGGGAACAAAATATGCCAAAAAAAATAAAACAAAAAAACAGCAACAACCACAAAAAATATAACATTCCGCGGGATGTCACCGCGAATGAGTATGGAAATATCTTTCTTAACGATTCGAGACCGGGAATGAGTTTTTATTTGAAGAGCAGGTCTCTTGATAAAACACAGAACCGGGCAGTTCAGGGAGAATCGTCAGCAAGTCAGGGGAAAACAACACCCAGACGAGCAGAAGACGAAACTCCAAGCACATCTAGAGCTAGTACTGGGAGAACATCTCCGGTGCAAGTTAAAGATGTTGCCAAAGCCGTAGAAGGCGAAAAAGTTGGGAAGACACCAGCAAAGATTGCCTCTCCACCACCGAAAGACCCGCGGCGTGAAAAGGCCAGGAAAACCACTGGTCCACTCCCGCAAAAGGGGATGCCAGGGGCATTCGATGACCCACTGAGGAAAGGACTGAGTGGAGCGGGGTGCAGGTGGTACCTCCGCTTCCTGGGTCAGGGGATGTCCCCGCAGGAAGCCCGGAAAAAGGTTGACGAGAGGAAAGCAGACCCTAACAAGGGACCTGTTAGTAGCCTGGATACTGGGAAGAGGAAGAGCAACAACATCACTCCTCCCCAAAGGCAAGATGCCAAAAAATCCAGGACGTCGACCACAGAAAAAGCGGGACCAAGCACCGCAAAAATCGTGGCGGATGAGAAACAGCTCTCGTATGCGAATGCGGCCAGGAGTGTGAGGATTGCGGTTCTACCAAGGCAATACCCTCAGGTTACCCTCAGCGCGGATGAATTATCGGCACTGGAGGAAGCCATTATTGAGGAAGTGTCTCTTGGGTGGAAGCACAAACTCAACTTCAATGGCCTGCACTTCAGAACGGGGCTGCTGTTAGTCGATTGCGATGGGCAAGAGACGGCAGAATGGCTCAAGGAGAAGGCATCCAAATTGAGCACTTGGAAGGGCAGTGAGCTGATAGCACGCATGGGGGATGAAATCCCCAAGATGCAAAATATCACCCTGTTTTTGCCAAGAAGTGCTGGGCAAAACAATAAAAAATCGCTGTCGCTCATC
Source organism: Syrphus vitripennis (assembly GCA_958431115.1). Lineage (NCBI taxonomy): Eukaryota > Metazoa > Arthropoda > Insecta > Diptera > Syrphidae > Syrphus > Syrphus vitripennis. Next base: position 69,305,709 of record OY288108.1, read on the forward strand.
CAGGCACAAAATGACGGACTGTTGGTACACGCATGGAAAGTGCTCACCAGTAAAGCTGAAGGCAAAGGTCAGCTCATGGTGATCGGCGTTGACGACCAGTCCGCGAATGCTATAGTGAAAGCAGAACACCAGCTTCACTATAAATTCGGAAAAATCCCAGTAACGGGACTCCGAAAGCGTATAGCAGGCCAAGTCTCTGTAGCGCAAACCCATCCTTCCAATCCCCCCATCCCCCCAACAACCAGCTCTAACATACCCCCCACTCCATTACTTACCCAAAAAACCCAACCTATCCCAACCCCCGTAATATCGGATCCCACCCAAAACCCCGTAACTCCCAAACCCATCCTAATCCCGTCTACTCCCGAACCCATCCTTTCCCTAGTAACTCCCAATCCCACTGAGACAACCTTCCAAAGCCAGGAACAACAACTGGCAATGGAAGTGTCTAGTCAGATGGACGAAGAAATGGAGGGCATTGACCTCTCTTCTAGTTCATCTGACTTAGACGAGGTGCTTCCCACAAACGAGGAGGAAGATAGTCTGCTATCAGATGAGGGGGCACCAGCCCCCACCTGTTAAACAGACTATGTCTGGACGCGGGATCAGAACCAGACTAGCCCAGGTAAACTTGCATCACGCAAAAGCAGCATCAGCTATTATATCTCGAAAATTTTCAGCTGATGACCTGGGACTAGTCCTGATCCAAGAACCCTGGATTTACGGGGGCCAAATTAGAGGCCTAACATGTAAGAACTCTAAATTAATTTGGGATACGAGAAGTGACTCGCCCCGAGCATGCATAAAAATAAGAAATAACATAAAATTTATATGTCTTTCAGAATTTATGACGAGGGACCTGGTGCCAATCCAAGCCCAGATTGACAACGAGGGCAACCTCAGCACGATGGTGGTAGCAGCAGCCTACTTCGCCGGTGATGAGGGAAATATTCCACCAACCGAAGTACGGAAGTTAGCGGACTACTGCAGCAGCAAAGGACTACCGTTGTTGGTCGGTTGTGATGCAAACGCCCACCATACAACATGGGGTAGTACCGATACTAATCAAAGGGGTGAGTACCTTTTAGACTTTATTATCGAAAAAAATCTAGATATTTATAACGTAGGGAACACACCTACCTTTATAACTAGAGTAAGAAAAGAAGTCTTAGACTTAACGTTTGGAAGCCCGAACGTAGGTAACCTGATTAGGGATTGGAGGGTTTCAAACGAACCATCCATGTCTGACCATAGAATTATAGAGTTTACCTTAGACAACTTGCTCACAGAGAATACCTCTGGCAGGAACCCTAAGAAAACTAACTGGAACCTGTACAAAAGCGTTCTCAAAACAAACCCTGAACGAATAGGTCCAGTAGAAACGACAAATTGTAACCTTGAGTTAGAACACTTAGTAAACGAGCTTAGTGGGGCAATAATTGAGGCTTATGAACTCAGTTGCCCCATAAAGCAAGGTAAAAGACAAAAGGATGCTCCGTGGTGGAACAGAAATCTGTCAAAACTAAGATCCAAGGTAAGAAAACTCTTTAATAAGGCAAAGAGTACTGGAGAGTGGAATAAAGGACTACCCTACTGCTAAACACTCATTTTCCGGGTAGTCTACCTATGGTAGATAACTTGACAGAGAGAATACCTCTCAGGCCAAACCGGATAGACTGGCAGATAGCTTCGACTATTTGTACAGGCAATAGGATCGAATGGGCAATAAGTACCTTTCAACCCTTTAAATCGCCGGGCGTAGACGGCATTTTTCCAGCCCTTCTGCAAAAAGGAAAGGAAGAAGTAATGCCTTACATCATAAAATTGCTTCGAAGTAGTATTGCACTTGGGTACATACCAAGTTTATGGAGAAGAGCAAAGGTAATTTGTATCCCCAAAGTGGAGAAAAAAGATACAACCCATCCTAAGTCATTCAGGCCAATTAGTTTAACATCTTTTTTACTGAAAACTTTGGAAAAGGTAATCGATAACTTCATAAGAACAGAAGTCTTAACAAGCATGCCTCTAAATCATCACCAGCATGCCTACAGAGCGGGTAGGTCCACAGAAACCGCTCTGTATGAACTAATTAACAATGTACAGATAGCTTTAGATGGCAAGGAAATTGCCATTTGTGCCTTCCTGGATATAGAAGGAGCCTTTGACAACACCTCACATGAAGCTGTTGACAGGGCTCTTAGTAGAAAGGGGGTACCCATCACCATTATTAGATGGATAGGTAGAATGCTAGGTACAAGAACGGCGGAAGCTAACGCAGGACAAAATGTTTAGAAAGTCATCACAACAAGAGGGTGTCCTCAGGGAGGGGTGCTCACCCTTACTGTGGAGTCTGGTAGTAGATGAACTACTGGAAACTCTAACTTCTCAAGGTATACGATGTATTGGCTTCGCCGATGACATCGTAATAACAGCCTTGGGAAAATTTGAGGAAACTCTTTGTGACAAAATACAGAGAGGACTCAATGTAACTTAGAAATGGTGTTCTTCAGTGGGCTTGCATATCAACCCCACAAAGACGACAATAATACCATTTACCAAGAAAAGACTTCTACCACGAATGAAACCTATACGGTTTGCAGGAGAAGTAATCGACACCCAAAGAGAGGTCAAGTATTTAGGCATTACACTAGATAGTAAACTCCTTTGGATGAAACATGTCGATATAACTATCGGGAAAGCCACAAAAGCCTTGTTGATTTGCAAAAGACTTGCAGGAAAATCATGGGGCTGCAAACCAAACATCTTCCGATGGATGTACACCATGATGGTAAGACCCATCATTACCTATGGGGTGATTGCATGGCACAAAAGAACCGAATTAACAACCACTAGGAAAAAACTAGAAAAGATGCAAAGGCTTGCATGCATATGTATAACCGGTGCAATGAGAACATGCCCTACAGCAGCAATGGAAAACATATTAAATCTAACGCCACTACACGTGACAACAGAAAGTGCTGCCAAGGGAGCCATCATGAGATTTGCCAAGGAGGGTACTGGGAGAGGGAATATCATTAGCTACAGGGAACGGAATGCGATCCCCAATTCCACAGTTACAAACCTTCTTGACATTCCAAGGGATGGCATGATCAAAACATACAACATCGAAAAACACTTCCGTACGGAGTTAAGCTGCAAAAGAGACTGGATAAGTGAAACGGAAAATTACAGTCTCGAAGCAAACAACATCAAGTGGTATACTGATGGATCGAGAACTTCTGAACGGGCTGGGGCAGGGATTTTTGGGCCTAGAACCAAAATTTCTATACCGATGGGACAGTCCACCAGCATATTCCAGGCAGAAGTAAATACCATCGAAAAATGCGCAGAACGTAACATCGATAGAAAATACAAGAACCAAAACATTGCCATCATGTCAGGTAGTCAAGCCGCACTAAAAGCTTTGAACTCATACACCATCACGTCCAAACTAGTATGGGAATGTGTAAATAAGCTAAATGAACTGGGCAAGGAAAACAAAGTCACACTTCATTGGGTACCGGGTCACGCGCGCCGGTGTCCAGGGCAATGAAGAGGCTGACTCCCTAGCTAAAATAGGAGTAACGGGACTCCTAACGGGACCAGAGCCTTATTGTGGTATAGGGGAAAATATAATCAATAATGAAATCAAATTATTAGAGGAGGCAACAAGATCAAAAATTTGGAATGAACTCCCTAAATTGAGACAGGCCAAACTCCTACTCGGGAACTACAACCGAGAGCGTTACCAATCCTGTATTAGCCTAAGCAGGAAGAGTCTCAGGAAAATAACGGGCCTCCTCACAGGCCACTGTAAACTGAGAAGACATCTCAGCATCCTTGGCCTATTGAGCAGTGCTTCTTGCAGATTCTGCAACGCTCATGAGGAGACACCGGACCACATAATAGGTAAATGCGATGCACTAGTGCATCAAAGACAAAAATATCTGGTCAGGCACCACATAGATAAGAGCAAAATACATTCTCTGAAAATACCCCAAATTCTTAAATTTCTAAAAGGTACGAATCTGGAGGTTGAACTGTAGATGAGAAACCTCATCCGATTCAAAAGGGGGGCACAATAGATCTTAAGGTCGCAGTGCAAATATACCCACAAAATTCATTCATTCATTCATAGATGAAAGAGAAGATAATTTTCACTTTATGGGTAGACGTCCGATTTTAAGAGGAATCAGAAAGCATGTTTTCGGAAGTGACATGTTGACATAAAGCCAATTGTACTATTGCTTAACAATATTTACAAAATTATACGAATACTTCTCTATAGAAACCAAATCATAAATGAAAGCTTTTAAGACAAGCTAATTTTTTATTATTATCAGAGTTCTAAAGACTGCAGTCTTTTAGGTACTGCAATTAATTGACTAAAAAGACTAATTTCGTTAAGTAGTATTTTAACTAACAAAAAGACTTCAACTTTAATCCGATCAGATGAAAGTCTTCAGTACTGCCCTGGTTTTGGTTTTAGTCAATAAGTCTTTTAAATGCAGTTATTTAACTGTAAGTTATGTAACTAACTTTTCTTAGTCTTTTGACTCAAAAACCTAAGACTTGTACCTATAAAAGCACAGGTTGTCGGGTATCGGATAGAAAAATCCAGGTGGCTACTGTTAAGAACAAACTTTCGAAAAGAAAATATTTTGTATAAGGGTGGTGGAAATTTTTTTTTGTCGTTTTAAAAAAAATATTTTGTATTGGGGTGGTGCAAAAAAAGCATTTTTTTCGTTTTCAATATAAATTGAAAGTGTAACATCACATAAGCTCAGCAATACGTTTTCCACATTTTTGAAACTTTTGATGCAGAAACTTTTGAGTTGACATTTAGAGAGTTCATAGGCATATGGTTGTCGTGATCTCAGTGCAATATGCGTTCTATGCCTGCTAGCTTTTCTTAGCACTTTTGAGTACAAGCCGGAGAGATACCTATTTCGGTAGAAAATTTTTGATCTCCCTCGGCCATAATAACTGTTTTTTAATTCCGTTGTTTTCTGTTTTCTCCGTCAGCTTTACTTGTATTCTTGGATATTAAATACCTTGTTGGTTATATTAAGTTTTCAAAAGTTGTAATATTGTAAACGCAACAGAATTGGTAATATGTAATACAACTTGTAATTGGTGAGTTATCCCTTCTTCACTCGCGTTTTCAAAAGTTGTAATATTGTAAACGCAACAGAATTGGTAATAATACAACTTGTAATTGGTGAGTTATCCCTTCTTCACTCGCGTTTTACTGTGCTCTCCTTGGGAAAATCCTGGACTATGACGAGCTTACCTCAGCTTCAGGAAAAAAAATTCTAAAAAGGAAAAAGCGATTGGGCCAAATTCATAAATAAAAAGAGCATCTATTTTACCATAATTGCCACACTAAAATTTTTTTTCTATTGCTTAATTTAATTTATCAGTATTTTTCAAAAAAATCCTTACTTGCAGCATACAAAAGCTTTAAAAACCCATAACTCCAGCACTAGACCTGAAATTTCAAAATCCTTCCGCATTTACATATGGAACTATAAGTAATACAAAGATGAATCAATTCCATGACCCACTTTTCCCTGTCCGCTTCACGTCAAATGCCACTAAGACCTAGAGTCTTTTGAATTCTTGAAAAAAAAAAAAAAAAGGGAGACATGGGGTTTAGGGACCCATTACCTAGTCTACAAGAGGAAGAGTTATACACGACAGCTACCGCTCAAACCGTAAAGATAAATGAGTTGATTCCAACATCACTTACTGAAAAATAATACGACTGTCTGATGACCAATGCGGATCCCTTTCGGTTAAATCAACCACAGATGAAATCCAGAGTAAAAGAATCAGAATAGAAAAATATCTGGATTCCTTAATATCTGGATTCCTTAATATCTGGATTACTCATATTGTGTTGGTTGATTTTGAAAAAGTATTTGACAAACAAAAACGAAATCTGATACATTTATGATCCTTTTTGCTTCAAGATAAGGTGACCCCAAAATGAATGAGTTATTGTTTGTTAATGATGGAGCTATCAAATTTTGGTTATTGCAACGGACACTTGATGTATGGATGGATATTCTGGAAGGAAAAAGGCCGAACAATTATGCTGCTCATTTCCTGATCGACTCAGGCCTATCCGGACCTATGTTTAAATATCTTGGATCTGTGATAAGTAGCGGGCAAACTCTATGATCTTCTGAAATCTCTACACGCCAATTGTTTGTCTAGCCAGCGCCACAATACTGCTCACAGTGTGAGTATGAGAATAAATTGATGACTGGCACCTCATATGAAGATGATTCGCATGAAAGCAGGAGGGACAAGGTGTGTGAAGTTAGCCCCCCTTTTTTTGAATTCGTATTTTTTGAAAGTTGTTCCATGTTGTTCCCGGTTTGTTCCGGATTGTTCCAATTTTTTTTTGAAAAATATTCAAAAATGGGGGTTTTACACCCCAAAAACCATTTTTGACCTAGCCCCCGTTTTTTCGAAAATCAAAATTTTGAAAGTTGTTCCAGAATGTTCTAGTTGTTCTGAACATTGTTTCAAATTTTTGGACTCCTATGTTCAAAATTTCAGTTATAAGCAAAATTCATAAAAATTCTAGCCCCCCTTTTTTCGAAATTCTTACTTTTTTAATTTTTTCCGCTTTTAATATTTGTTCTAAAGATTGTTCCAAAATAATAAAGTTCCAAAATGTATATCTTTAAAGATATGGCCTTCGAAAGTTTTTTTTCAAATCCAAAAAAAGGTTTCCCAATATTTTATTTTTTATTTTATTTTTTTTCAAAAACCTTTGATTTTGAATACTTGATTTGAAGAACATGTGCTGAACAAATATTCTTTTTGTACAATCATAATATCAGTCTGAAAATAATTTTTTAAAAAACATCTTTAAATTTTAAAATTTTCAAAAAATTGCATTGGCCGCCCCTTTTCAAAATTCTGAAAGTTGTTCCAGTTCAAACCTACAATTATCTGATATGTAGCAAAAATTTGTTCAAAAATATATACATAAAACTTAAGGTGCAATAAAAAAAACAAATAAATCACATTTTATGCTCCCCTATTTTAATATCGAAAATTTAAAACTTGATTTCTTTTCTTTTCGTTTCTTTCGAATTTATTTTAATCATAGAAAATTTCAAAAAATTATCCCCATCGCCCTCTTTTAAAAAAACCCAAACTTAAAATACGTTCCAAATAGACATTTTATCAAACCCTATTGTTCCAAAATTTCATCAAAAAATATCCATAATCAAAGATTTGACGGGTAAAAAACTATTTTTACGATATTAAATAAAAATCTTTATTCTGAGCCCCCCCCCCCCCATTTAAAAAAAACAAAAAAAAAACTTCCTTCTAAACAAAGACATTTCTAGATATGACCAAGAATTAATAAAACAATTCACCCGATCTTGAATTTTGAAAAAAAAAATTAATTATCTCATTTTTAAAACACTCCACAACACCCAAAAATTAATTATCTCATTTTTAAAACACTCCACAATACCCAAATATTATTCAAAATACCAACAAAAATGAAAACTGTTCCTAACAAAATTTGCCCCAACATGCATTTCTCTAAATAACACAAGAAAGTATAAGAAATAACAAGTTTTAAAAACAAAAACTTTTTTACGATATTAGATTTAAATCGTTGCCTTGGACCCCCTTTTTCCAGACATTCGTTCCAAAATATTGATTTTTAGTATGAAAAATTTCACAAAAATGCTACCCCACCCCCCTTTTTCAAAAATCCAAAATCTAAAATTTGTTCCAAGTGCAGAATCACTCAAATCCAATTGTTCCAACGATTCAATATTCATGCAAAAATATTGAAAATTGAAGATTTTAAGCCGAAAAAACACTTTAAATTAAAAAATCATGTTATCATTGTTTTGGCCCCCCTTTTTCGAAATCCAAAATTCAGGTGTGTGGAGAAATTTTTATGAGATTACATACTTAAAATTAATATTTTGGAGCGAATGTCTGGAACAATTTAGAAGAGCCCTAGAACAATGATTAAAATAAATTCGAAAGAAACGAAATTTTACACATTTGTTTATAGGTACTAAAAGAAAAGAAATCAAGTTTTAAATTTTCGATATTAAAATAAAGGGGCTTGGGGAGCATAAATATGATTTATTTGTTATTTTTATTGCAACTTTAAATTTATATATTTTTGAACAAATTTTTGCTATATATCAGATAATTGTAGGTTTGACTTGGAACAACTTTCAGATTTTTGATTTTTGAAAAGTAGTGGCCAATGCAATTTTATGAAAATTTAAAAATGTTTTTAAAAAATTATTTTCAGACTGATATTATGATTGTACAAAAAGAATATTTGTTTAGCACATGTACCTCAAATCAAGTATTCAAAATCAAAGGTTTTTGAAAAAAATAAAATATTGGGAAACCGTTTTTTGGATTTGAAAAAATAACTTTCCAAGGCCATATCTTTAAAGATGTAAATCTTAGAACTTTACTATTTTGGAACCAATACCATCTTGTACAAAATACAGCGTTACCAATTTAAGTACTGTCACGTAAAAAGAAGATTCTTTGGGAACCCAGTTCAAAAAGCAATGACACACGACGTGACGTGTTGCCAAGACATTGCGTAAGAAAGGCAGGAGCAAAAACTCCTGCATCAAACAAGTACAACGACGCGACGTCTGCATTTAGTGAGCATCAGTCATTGAACAATCCTAAATCGGGAGGATTGTCACGTTTCCTGAAGTCTTCTAGACTGGGAATCTGGACCATGAACAACGTTGGGTAGGTAAAAGTAGAAGACCCTTATTAATTCGTAGGACATTTTTTTCTTTTTTAAATATATGTACACAGATATCTTTTATATGTGCTATAATGATAATTTCGTTTTAAATACAAAGCTATGGTAACAATATGATTAGACTGATTATAATGACTTACTTAATGCACTCAGTAAGTTATCATCAAAAAATACAAATTAAATTACATTGCCACTGAATAATGTATGTTATGCCTTACACATATACACTTTTTTTATTTAAACTCAATTTCAATTTTTTGTTGACTGATCTTGTAGAGGTACATACATACGTGTGTAGCTGTAGCTTAAATTCCTTTTAGCTTTGCATTCTGGCAAACATATAAAAAATATTCTTAACTTAAGTTACTAGTTAAAATACTTAATTTGGTTAAGTAGTCATTTTAAAGCAATTTCATTGATACGACGCGACGTCCACTTACCTATTAAGTGCCTTGCAAGGCTATTGCAACCCAAACATCAAATTATTCTTATTTTAATTGTTTAATAAAGTAAATAAATGGCCAAATTTACAAATTTAAATGAAAAATATTGGGTAACATTAGTCAAAAGCACAAAAAAATACATTTTATTCATTTTCATTTTTTGTACCTACTATAGACAACTGTGAAATGAAAACTGCAAAATCGGACGCTACGAACAAATAATTCGATCGAATTTCACTAAAAGCACGCATTGCAGATGTCAGCCAACGCTCATTTGCGAACTCGCAACTCTCAGGTTTAATTGCATTTGCAAGACACTCGATCAAATCTATTTTTTTTATCGAAATCATTACAAGTGAATTACTTAGGCTAATGTACTAACCACAAACTAAACACCTGAATTTTGAATTCCTTTTCAGTATAGGGCGTTTCCATTATCGCGGGTGCAACATATTATATGGGCTCACTTGATGTATCAAAATAAAAAAAAATATTTTAATGTAATTATGACTTATGGATCAACTTTTCCAACCATTCTTTTTGGATTAGTTTATAAAACTTAAATTAAATAGATAAATCGTCAGAAAAAAGGAAAACAAAATAAGCAACGTGTTATTTAATTTTAAAGCAATCGCGGGTGCAACATCAAATTATGACGGGAGTTATGTATAAGACACATTCCTCTTATCAGTGAGTTTATTTTGATCCGTTGAACAATTAAGACGTGTTTTAAAATAAAAAGTTATTTTTAATTTTGTGTTATTATTTTTTTTTTAACACATTAATCAGGTGCGTCTAACTTTTGTGAATAATTATATCAATAAAACGATATAAAGTATATAGATAAAAGATCAAATAGCATATTTTACTTGTTAGTATCCTTCTCTATTAAATATTAAGTACATTTATATGATATGTATAATGTATACATGTACATAATATATAAAATATTGTGGGTGTCCCGAAGCAGTGTTGCCGCTGGGAAATTTGAGAAGGTCGCAAAAAAAGGGGTCACGCAAAAAAAAAGTAGCATCAGAATTTTTTTTTTAAATATATAGCAAAATCTGTATAAAATGCTAAAAAACACAATTTAGGAGTATTTTTAGTTTGTTATTAAAAAAAATCAACAGAAATTATTTTTTTTTTTAACTTTTTGAATTAGGTTTTTGATTTATTCAAACAATAAATATAATAATACATTTATTTGTATATATGATTATTGCATTACAGTATCACAATTTTTTATAATATTAAATTAAGAAGTAAATAACAACTAAAGTAGAAGTTAATTTAAAGAGATCATTTTCAGACAATTTTAAAAATTATCTGTAAAATTAATTTCAACCTCAAAATTAACAATATCAAAAAAAAAAATTAGTAAATTCCTTATCACTGGAATTTATTTAAAAATATTTACATATATTAAGTTCATTTTAAGGAATTGTTGCTAGTTTTTATATAAATTTTTTATACATACATTTAGTTTTTATATACGAGTATATAGTTTTAATATTATGTAGTATTTATAAAATTTATCTTTTACTGACTGCTTTTGGTTTTGAAATCATACTTTTTCTTATACTTTATATGATCATTTTTTTTAATTTCTGTACGGTACCTTCTTCAGAAATATTTGCTGCAGATAACATTGCATTACATGTTTCCACACAGAGGCGGTTTGTGAGTCTATTTTTTTGAATTGATAATTTTGAGAAAACCCTTTCAGCACACGCACTACTGTGCGGAAGGGTAAACATTTTGGTAACAAATGAATGTAAATGTGAATATATATGTTCTCCAAGAGGGTTTTTAAAAGATCTGACCTTATACCAAAACTCCTCCAAATTAGTTATTTGAAGAACATGTTCGATGTCTCTACTATGAATTTTTATCTCAAAGAGCTTATATTCGATTTTTGAAAAGGGTCAGAATAGCCACTTTTTGAAAAGGTCGTCTCATGGCCGCATGAGCCAGCAAAAGGGGTCATAATGCGACTAAAGTCGCATAACGGCAACACTGTCCCGAAGTCATCGTTCCTGAGGTCATTTCAAGTCGAAAAACTTTCAAAAAAACATGTATTAAATATTTTAATTAATTAATTTTTTAATTTTAACTTTTTTTTAATATCCTCTTTTTGGTTTTTATTTTTTAATGATTTTCAATGTATTTTTTGATAAAAGAATTATAAGGAAATAAACAAATTGGGATTTTATAATAAAAAAGAAAAAATTATACTTAACAACGTGTTTTTGTGAAAAAAAATCGTTTTCTTTAAGTTTGCGCGCCTATATTTCTGTGAAGCAACCTCTTTTCCTGCCAATTAATCTAACATTTTTATAAAAAAGAACAAAATAATATATTAAATAGCTAAAAAAACAACAACCCTGAATAGCAGAAATTATTTTTTAAAGCATTAATAAAACATGATAAACCACATAACAATGTTAAGGTTTGGTTGATTGGGCTGACAGTTGCTATTGTTACCGTCACACTTAGATCTATGTAGGTCCATTGTGATACCCTGAAGTGTTATAACTTCTTGAAGTGTTAACCTATGAATCCGATGGTTCGTCTAGCCATTTAGAGGTCTTGACGAAGTTCAGTAAGCTCTTGCTTGAGAGTTGTGATAGTTCTTCTAATTCGTTAAAGAAGTAGTTGCCTAGGGTTTTTTTCCTTGTGTGGCAGAGTGCTGGACTAGGGTTGCTTAAACATCGATAGTTGGAACTTTCGATAGTATCGAAAGTTTTAAGATAAAACTATCGATAGTATCGATAGTATTTTTTATTTTGAAAGCCCTAGACGTTGGTGTGTAATTTATCCATACGAATACGAACCTGGATCTGATTTAACTTACCACGTAGAACAAAAACGGGTGATACCACTTTCTACCGGATGACTTTATGAAGATCATATAAAATAAAAATAAATAAAAATATTTGGAATGATAATTTTAATTTTAAAACAAAAGCATAACATAACGTAAATAAAATAAACAACTTCAATAAAACAAAAACAAAACATCCATAAATAGTAAGGTACTTCACAAACAAAAATAATATTTCTTAAAACAAAGCAAAGCTTTCTTAAAAAAAGAAAATAAATAGTTTTTTTTGGAACATACATATCTCAGGCAAAAGTAAGTATAAATACATTATTATGTATTACAACCGTCATGAGAATCAAACATATCACAATTGTTTTTGATAATAAGGGTGTTGTGCAGATTTTTAATTTTAAGTTTACTTCTTAAATCACACATGACTAGTCCTGCCTTAGAAAATATTCTTTCGGAAGGAACTGAAGTCGCCGGAATACACAAATACTTAAAAGCTGTCTCTCGTAGCATAGAATAGAAACAAAAATATGAGTTATAAGAGATAGGAGAATCAGAGATAAATTATAAGGTGCGAACGCGAAGTCTCATAAGAATGCAAAAGTGTTAGTTAATGACAATGTGTTTTACTACTTATTTTTATCGCACACTTGTGCATTGTTGTGGATTTATTGAGTCAGTGTTATAGAGGACATTGCAGTTTCTGTATCTTTTATCTCATATGAATGCATATGTGTTAGTGTGTTTTTTCACCACTAATAAATTTATGAGGTGAAAAACTATCGATAGTATTTTTAAAACTATCAATACATTCGATAGTTTTTTACTATCGATACTATCGATAGACTATCGATGTTTAAGCAACCCTATGCTGGACAATGACAAAGAAAGTGAGCTGTGTCTTCACGCTCATCTTCGTCGGCCCCATTTTCTTTTTATGGTAACCAAGTAGGTTATGTCCCGTTATTAAGCTTATAAGGGATCTTAAGGAAGGTTTGTTAAGAATTAAAATTCTATCGGACCTTTTCTTATCGTATCTAGGCCATAGTTTCCTGGTAATAACACAGGTTTCTAGGAGGTTCCATCTTTCGTTGGATTTTTGAACAATTAAGTGACCGACGTTTTGCTTCAGTTCACATAGTGGGATTCCTATGTTGTGATCTATGAGAGAAGGTTCAAGTGTTGGCACATCACTATGGCCGGGAACCGAGCAGAGTCTTACATTATGCTGTATACCAAGAACCTTTAGCTCGTCGCGACAGCAAGAAACAATCTTCGACTTGATTAGAGTGGCAGACAGAGCTTTTATTGCTGCCTGGCTATCAATGAAAAAAGTGATGTCCGCGTGTGATATCATCGATATATACCTCGCAGCGTTTTTCACTGCCAAGATCTCAGCTTGGAAGACGCTGCTATGGTCGGGGAGCCTGAATGAATTGACAAGGTTAAGGTTTTCAGAGAAGAACCCTGCTCCTACTCCAGTGTCCATTTTTGAGCCATCAGTGAAGATGGTGCAAGTCGACTCATTGGAGTAGGGCACATTGTTTTCCCAATCTATTCTATTGGGGAATCTAGTACTAAAAGATTTGTTAAAATCTAAGTAAGGTGTCATATAATCTGTACAGATGTTGTTGCCTTCGTTAGAATAGCAGCATGGCCATTTGGCCTAATCACACCCGTTGTGCTGATGCAAGCTTTCTTTGTAGTTTGGTTAGGGTTTTTAAATTCGTGGATTTCTCCGGGGCTTTCCACCAAACCAGACTGCCATAGGTCAGAATGGGTCTGACAATGGCGGTATACATCCACATGATTATTTTAGGATTAGGTCCCCAGTTTCTGCCTGGAATCCTATTACATGAGTAGAGTGCAAACATGGCTTTTTTATATCTTTCTTGTATATATGGGCCCCAGTTAAGTTTTTTGTCCAATATTACACCGAGATATCTCGCTCGATCGGAAATCTTAAGTGGGGTATCATCAATTTTTGGTTAATCGAACGGAGGTATTTTCCTTCTGTTTGTAAAAAGTACTTACTATGTTTTAAAGGGATTTACCTTAAGACCACATTTTTTGTCCAGTTACTGACCGTGGACAGTGCATTATCTAATTGCTCACTAATAGTGGTAAGATATTTTCCTTTTGCCAAAAGCGCTAGGTCGTCGGCGTAGGCTACCACTATTATACCGGTGAAAGAATTCCACCTTGCGGTGTACCTCTAGATGAGTGCATCTTTAACTGTGCGTTACCAAGTTCACTATGTATCTGTCTGTTTAACAACATGCACATGATCCATTTGATAACTGTTACTTCTACCTTGAGAGCACGAAGTGCTTTCTCAATTGCACTATTGTGAACGTTATTAAAAGCTCCTTCGATATCCAGGAATGCTGCAAGAGTATATTCTTTAACCTCAATCGATTTTTCTATCGTACTAACAACACAGTGTAGTGCCGATTCATTACAGATGACATCTGCAGAGGCTGTGGTGACGAAGACGAGCATGAGAACACTGCTCACTTTCTCTGTCACTATCCATCACTCTGTCAGACTAGAAAGAAAACCCTAGTAAACTACTTCTTCAATGAATTAGAAGAATTATCAGAACTTTCAAGCAAAAGCTTACTGAACTTCGTCAAAACATTCAAATGGTGAGACGAACCATAGGACTCAGGTGAGACTGATAGGTCTGAAGTCTTTCGGTTCCGTGTGACTGGGCTTGCCGACTTTAGGAATAAAGACGACTTTAATCTCAAGCCATTTCCTTGGGACATAACTCCATGGAATATGTTTATCAGGTGGGGAGTGATAAATTCACTGCTTTTTATGAGGGGTGATGTCGAGCACCTCTTTACGGTTTTTTGTAACAAGAGTGGGTGTTTTACCTCGGTTAGCCACGCAAAGATTACTACCAATAATGAACTCAAAAAGGGCTTCACCCCTAGTATTAGTGTCGATGCTTCCCCATTGCACATGGTGTGCATTGGAGTCGCAACCTAGAATAATATTAAAGTTTCTCTTACTTGCGAATGATACCAATTGACTTGTTAAACCCGTTGGTGGTCCTTCCTCTCCATCATATGGCATATATGTGGAGGTTATAATGAGCGTTGGGAGCTCCTTGCGTTCTAATATTACCGCGGTCTAGTCGATGTTGCTATAAGTAGTTAGAAGAAAAAGATTAAACTGTTCCATGGCTACTATACAAGATCTTGGATTACAATTTTGACTGTCAGTATTTGACTTGTACAGTATGAGGTCTTTGGAGTTTAGGACCTTGATCATGCCACCTACTGTCCAGGGTTCTGGAACCAGGGCCACGTCGTATTGTCTACTTTCCATGAGGTAGACCAGGTTTGCGCTGGCGGTTTTACTATGATGAAGATTAATTTGTAAGATTTTCAATTCCATTTACATAATAAAGCATTTATTCATCGCCTTACTAACCTGTTTTCTGTTATTTGATTTCAGTCTAAGCTTGCACCTGGTGATCCCGACGCCCACTTTGAAGTCCACTTTCCTTAATAATGGTAGAGATTTGTGGATCAATCTCACGATTACTTGGGTACCTCCAACCTCCACTGGTCTTCTCGCAACCTATCACTTCGCACTCTTGACTGAGAAGATCTTTATTAAGAGATATAATATATCTCTCAAGTCGATCGTTGGCAAGGGTTGGACCTTTGAATAGTAAACTGCCTACTGGTCTTGTCAGGTTTTTTATGTCCTTTACTTCGATAAGACGAAGATCGGAATTTTGCCATGGTGCTGCAGTTGTTCTTGTGAACTCCTGAAGCCACTTGAAAGTGTCATCGTTTTCGCAGTCCATCACCTTGAAACCATGAATGGTCGTAAGGTTGCCAAAAAGCGGTTTTTGACGATGGCCTCGTTGAATAATTCCAGGATTCTGAGCTCCAGGAGTTACCATTCATCCTCAGCCAGTTTCCGTGAAGGTTTACCAAAATCCACTATTGCGAATTGTTTCCCCTTCACGGTTTCCCGGGAGATCTTAATCCTCTTCGTTACCTTATTAGGTGAAGATTCAGTCGGGGATGCAAGCTCGTTCCTTGTCCTTTTAGAGGAGCAAGGAGCGCCATCATCAAGAGGTGGTGCTGCGTTCAGTTCTTGTTCCGTAGGGCCTGTTTGGATTTGTCCAGCGCTGCCTTCTCCTTTGCTGTCAAGGACTCGGGAGTCCTGTTAGCAATCCTTTCAGCATTCCGTCTTTGTCGTCGTCGTCGTATTTCGTTGAGTGTTTTGGCTTTACGTTTTTTCGTCCTGTTCTCTATCACCGTGTTAAGGCTGTCGGTCTTCGTGTTGGTCGTGCGGTTTTCGGGTTCAGAGTTAATGGTTTTGTTCAGGTTTACTCCTAGATTGCTGTCAGAGGGGTTACCTTCACAAGCCTTCATAACCTTACCCTCATTGAGTGTAACCTCCCCACCTGCTTTACCAACTGATATCAGAGGTACAGCAGGTGATTTGGTTGACGACTCAATGTTTGTCCGACTGGTTAGTGTCTGTGTTTGTTCGTCTGGGGGGAGTGGTACAGCAGCCTTTGATGGGGGCACCCTTCCTTACTCTGTGCTAAACCAGCGATAGGAGCGGGTGGGCCCGTCAGGGTCTTAATGCTCGAACCATCTTTTCCCAGCTCCCTTTCCAAAAAAGCACGAGCATTATGTAGCCACTTCCTTTCCTATTCCGTCATATAACAATGTTAATTGTCAATAAGTTGCACCCGCGGTCCTAGTTTCGCAATCGCTGGTGCAATTCCATTCAGTTGTTCATTGTTTTTATAATCTCTACTTACAATTTACTCGTAATTACCACTGATTAAATTTTCATTTGCTTTTTTCTTGCTTTTAGAAAGTTTTAAACCGTTAGCACTTTATTTCTTCGAAAAAAAAAAATAATACATTTTTTATAGCGGGTGCAACAAACTTATAATGGCTTTTTGCAATCAATAATCCTAAAAATTAATAGCGAATAGTTACATGTTTTTGTACAAACGATTAAATGACATTTGCAACCAGACTTCTTACAAGTAAATCATAACCTCAAATTGTCGGTAATGCCTTTTTTGCACTGCGTTACAAGTTAACATAAAAGCAGTTCGTATTGACTCTTCGTATTGCAATGTTGCCAATGGCAAAAAACATGTTTTTTTAAGTTAGTACTAATTGTTTTTGTTTTGTTATTTAGTAAGGTTCTTCTTTTTTGCGTTTTTATCAAAAAAACTTAAAAATGTTGTAATCTAGAAATTGAGGTCAAAAATAGTCTCTAGCGGCGGAATCGCAAAGATCAAGGTGATTTTATAGATCAAGAGCAACATGAAGCCAAAAGTGGTGATTTTATAGATCAAGAGCAACATGAAGCCAAAAGTGTTATGTAAACTTCTGTTGGAGAATAAAAATAATCGTGATCAAAGCCAATGTTTGTTTACCTAAGCCTAAGATAGGCAATTGAAGGAACACTTACAAGGAACAGCATATTACCCCAGTTAAGTGCAACGACGCACGCACGTAGCTATGCTACTTAATATTCTCATTTAAATCGAGTTTATTGCGGTTTATATCTGGAAACAAAACAATATAAATTTTTTAAATTTTATTTTTCTTATATGAAACCTTTGTACAGGAAGAAGATTTCAGTAATTATAATAAATATTTTGGTTGCTTCAGGTCTCTGCCAAGAAATCTCATGTACACGGTAGAGGTCTACTGTATGGTATCAGTTCAAATAATAACAATCTAAAATTTAAAACTATAAATAACAAATGCCTATGCCCAGTTGAATTTACTTTAGCAAAAAAACCGAATTTTATTTTATCCTATATATTTAAATGCATGTAATTGGGAGCCAGATTATAAAACATTTATGTAAACGTTCAATGAAATAAGTCTTTATGAAACTATTGTGCTCGGGGATTTTAATGCCCGTATTGGGGAGCTCCAAAACTTGGATTCTGATGTAATGCTTCATGACCTAAACATAAGTCAAAATAGAAAATCTAAGGACAAAATAGTAAATGGTAGAGGGATTAAATTGATAGAACAGATGAATGACTTAAATTGTGTAATTTTAAATGGCAGAGAACCTTTCGATAAAAATGGCGAATACACCTATGTTGGACCAAGTGGTTCTTCTGTTATTAATCTTGTATGTGTTTCTTCCGATCTTTTGCCATTTATATCAATCTTTCAAATAGGTAACATGATTTTCTCAGACCACTTCCCTCTTCTTCTTGATATCTCTTTTACAGCGAACGCAGTACGAGAAAAAACCCTTAATCTTCTTCCATGCCATTATTGGCGTAAACAGGATCCTGATCAATACAAAACTAAATTAACGAATATGCTACTTCTAAACGAAAATAACAATATGTATGTCGATTGATTTACTTCGAAAAATCAATTTATAGTTCATCATTCAAAGCTGGAATACAAGTCAGAGTTATTTACAGACAACCTTGGTTCAATGGTGATTGCCAAAAAGCAAGGGACCTGACTTTTCCTATCTGAAAACTTACAGCAAGTTTGACAAAAACTATTGCAGACGATTACATTTGATGGCAAATTCAAAGTACAAACATTTTTGTCAAGTTAAAAAAAGATCGTATTATAATTTGCTTGCTAAAGAGATGAGTGAAGTTCGGGATGCTAAAGGGTGGTGGATGAAGGTCATATTACTATTAGGGTCAAAACATAAAATCGGACTCAATATATCTGGAACTGAATTCAGAAATCAATTTGAAAATTTATTAAATCCACCTGCTTGTGCTATACAAATATTGTATGCAGAACCTTATATAATTGATCCTATATTAAGCTCACCATTTTCGATAGAAGTTTTCAGTGCCATATTTTTTTTTTTTTCTTTATTTAATATCGAAAATGCTTAACAACAGTAAGATTTAAAATCTTATAAGGTAGCTGTAAGCTTATTATACAAAAAACAATGGCTGAGCAAAAATTCAAAAAAAAAAAAGAAGTTACTTTAATTATCAAAACTATCATTATTTAAATAAAAGTTTATTAAATTTTCATATTGAAAAATAAGATCTAAGCACCCTTTTTACGTGTGTAGCGTTCATGTTTTGTTTTATATTACGAGGTAAGGTGTTTCAAAGCTTAATAGAATTAACAAAAAATTGACGCTCTGATGTTAAATATGCATAAGGAGGGATAATCAACTGATGAGATCTGTTTGAGGACCAGTTCGTACTCTTTCAAAACAATATTGTGGTTGGCGTGTGAGAAGTATGTCAGAAAGCAAAATCAAACTACGAAATTCAATATAGTTTTCGAAAGGCATGTCCAATAATTGCGGAGCAAAACTAGATATTCTATCATAACGTAATCCAAAGACATAACAAACGATTGAGTTGAAAGCTACATTAAGTTTACGCCTGCTCATGAAGCTGCAGTTACAATAGATTTCGCAACCATAGACCAGGATAGGTATTACCAAGGTTTTAGCGAGAAGCAAACGCGTTTTTGGTGGAGTAAAAAATTGTGTTACCCATAATGTACGGAAAATTCCATAGACCTTGTCAACTAGCTCATGTATATGATCATCCCAGGTCAAAAAACGATTAAAAGTCACACCTAGATTCTACGCTGTAACCACATATTCCATTGGAGCATTGCCCAAAACAATCGGTGGAAAATAAGAAAGGTCAAGAGATTTTTTATAAATGACAACACATTTTGATTTTTTTGGGTTTAAAATTAGTCCGTTTGCCAAAAAATAATTTGTAACTTTCTTCAGGTCTTCATTGACGCAGAACGCTCCATGTTCGATTAAGCCAAGCGGACAGCTGAAATACACTTGAACGTCATCAGCATACAAATGAGAGCTGCAATTTACTAAGGAAGATGGAAGTTCATTTACATAAGCAGAAAACAAAAGAGGGCCCAGTATAGAACCTTGTGGTACAGCAGTAACATTCGGTAAAAAATTTGACAGGGAGTCCCCAACTTGCACTGCTTGCTTTCTATTGGTTAAATAAGAGAAAATCAATTTTGTTGCACTTGACGAAAAATTAAAATTTAGCATAAGCTTTCTACATAGATTGACGTGATTAACAGAATCGAAGGCCTTCGAAAAATCCAACAAAACTAGAAACGTAACTTCGTCTTTATCCAATGCTTTTCTGATGTCGTCGGTAACATTTAAAAGTGCGGTAACACAGCTGTGTTTCTTCCGAAAGCCAGATAATAAGGGCTGAGCAGAGAGTTAGTAGATAGAAAACTATTTATTTGCCTTTGAAGGACCCTTTCAAACATTTTTGATAAAAATGGCAATACAGAAATAGGTCTAAATTCATCTCTTCTAGCGTTTTTTGGAAGTGGAATGATTTTAGCAACTTTCCATAAATCTGGGTACAGCCCAGAAGTCAAAAGGGTGTTGAAGGCATAAATGATATATGGTAATATAAGTGGCAATATCATGTCATCTCGCTGTTTCATCAAATCTCTAATGGCACGAGAAAACCATGGATTATTGTTTTGCTAGAGGGTTTTTGTTTTTAAGGGGACATGGGTATTGAACAGTTCAGAAATGTGATGTGTTAAAAATTCAATCTGCTCATTTGAAGAAGTCATGTAATATATAGAATCCCAATTTGTTTCTCGCGTTTGAGTTTCAAGTTCTTGCACATTTATATTATGGAAATCTCGATAATTGATTTTCTCATTTGAGTAAACAAGGCTAAAATTGAGTGTTAAAAAAAGTAAATCATGTTTTGAAAAAGCAGGAGCCGAAAGTTGATCATACAACGCAACATTATTCTTGTCACTCACAAACATAATATCCAATAACGAGGAATCCCTTCCAAAAAAGTGTGTTGGGGTACTGGTGTTAACTGGTACTAAATTGAAAGCTAACATGTGATTTGTGAAAACATTAGGACTCAAGAGATTGCAGTTGAAGTCACCACAAAGCATAATATTAGGAGAGGTCAAAGAGATTTCTTCCAAAATCGCATACAGCGGTGAGAAATCAATACATATATCTATTTGGCCTGTAGATGGCACCCATAAGTAAATTTCCCTGACTACCTATGATTTCAACAAATAAAAATTTGATGGCACTTTCCCCATTAGCTGTAAGTTTATGTTTGCATTTAATTTTATTCCTTACATAAATCGCAACACCACCGCCCCTAATACGATCAATACGGTTAAATCGAAAAATGCGATAACCCTGTAAGCCGCAGATCTCATTATTTAATTCATCCATTTACCAGGTTTCTGTTACACATATAACATCCACGTCAGAACCAATAAAAATATCACGAAATTCGTCAATTTTAGGTAGTAAGCTTTGTGCGTCAATGTGACAAACCCGAAGCCCACATTTTTGCCGGCTAAGGATTCTCACCATTAAACGTAATTCCCTATTGTTGGACATAACTAACTAACTAACTAAAAAAAAAGTGCTTATTAGGAAAAAGAAGAGAAATAAGAAAAACAAAGAAAAGTGTAGAAGTTAAGAATTTAAATAGAAAAACAAAAAATCAATAATTTGTAGTAAAATATGAAGAAACTTATAGAATGAGAAATATAAAGTAATAAAAAGTAATAAAATAATAATGAGAGAAATAATTATGTTTAAAAATGATAGAATTAATAATAATAATTTCATTCGTTTGATGTTGATATGGCAACGTCTTCAAGTCCCTCGATGCAATCAATGGGTATAGCAGTGTCATTCGGTTCACGTTTAACATAAACAACTCCCCGTGTAGAGAAAACAGATGATAGCTTCTTACATAATCGTCTCAATTCAAGTGCATGCTGCATTATTGCTTTATTACGTTGTGTCAAGCTCTCGCGTACCTATATACATAGATGGAAGAAGATGAAGCGGAGGGATTATCGGTGGTAAAGTGAAATGTCAGCAAGACAGAGTTGTTTATTGTTTATTTTTCTATGCTTAGCAATAGAGGTTTAAACATAGTTTTTATCGAACGGTGAATTAAATTTTATTTTGATCGCAGAGTTTAAAGAGTTTTTCTTATGTCGAGTGCGGTATATGTTATTTGACGTCGGAGGTTTAATGTTAATTGTATTGCAAATTAAGTTAAAAAGCGATTTAAATTTTCGTTTGACATAAACGTCTACAGGTGGAACGGGAAGGTCACCTCGTGTGTGCTGTTCTGTTTGTGCGTTTTTGTCGCCCCCTCGTTCCCCAATGTCTGTCTCGTTAGTTCTTGTTTTCATAGTTCCGTGTCCCCATCAAAAAAAAAAAAAAATCTCAGCAAGCAAAAAAAAATCATCAAAAAAAAAATATATTCAGTGCCGCAATAAACATAACAACAAAAAATACCAAAAAAAAACCAAGAACGTACCCACAGAGCGCAGTGAGTATTCCTTCCTTTTCCTCCCCCACCTGCAGTTGTTTTGCTTAGTGGGTACATGAATTGTATTGAGCTTGTCTAAGCTCTCTCAATTGATGAACTTACTAAGTGAATAACGACAGATGCACAGAGAAATACTGTTTGATTTTAAGGGTTCGGATCAATTCACATCACTGCTAAGGCATAACACTAGTAGTGTTGCGTATTGGAAAGAATTTTATAATCATATTTAGTTTTTCTCTCAGATTTCGTCTGTCTTAGTCTTTTTATTTCTTTTTTATCACAGTGATTGTAAATTTCAGAGTTGACTATTGTAATATTCGTGGGCTTAGAGCAAATTTCATTGCTTTGTACGCCCATTCTGTTATAAACAGGCCAGCTGTTTTGGACTTTGTGAAACCCAAGTAGATGAAAATACTGATCCTGCTGAATTTCAGATTCATGGGTATAACTTAGTGTCATTATTCCTCCCCCACCATAGTCCCGCCGTCTACGTTAGAAATGATGTTGCTTACCAGTTTCAACCAAAATATGGTCCTAGTACTAATCCCTTGTTCAACTTCTTATGGTTCAAGTTCTCGGTAAACAAGCACATCATACATTATTGTTTTCTCTATCGAAGCCCCAATTTGGACAGAGTTTCAACTTCTCGTGAATTTGACGCTCCGTCTAACTCCATTCAAAAAATTGTTTCCTTGCATCCTCACACTGAAATCGTTATTACATGCGATTTCAATGTACACAATTCTTCTTGGCTTCAACATTCAGGCCAGACAACACCCGAAGGTATGTGTGCTGAGATCTTCGCTGAGTTTAATCACCTTATTCAGCTTGTCAACCAGCCTACCCGAATATCGGACTTTAATGGCCGAGCCGAAAATACTCTTGACTTGTTTGTAACCTCTGACCCCGATAAATACACAATTAGTGTATTACCGCCTCTAGGCACATCAGACCATAGTATCATTTCTGCAAATTTCTCGTGCCAAAAAAAATCCAGTTATAGAAAGAGCTCCTGTGAGAACCGTTTGGCAATACGAGAAAGCCAACTGGGACGGTCTCAATAATTTTTTCAGGATCTTTAACTGGTCACTATGCTTCCTCGGTAGTGACGTAGACTCCAGCGCAGATATGATTACTAATATGATTTTTTTGGGAATGAGAACTTTTATCCCGAATAGGGCTAAAAGCATCAGACCCAAAGAGAAATCATGGTTCGATGCGAGCTGCAAAGAGGTTATTAGGGTCAAAGAGGTTAGCTTCCGATGAACCAACCCAACTGAGGAAAATCGGAATAAGTTCAAACAAGCCAGGAAGGCCTGCAACGCCCATATTCGAAGGACCAAATTTTTGCATGACCAAAAATTAAGGCAAAAAATACTACAATGTCCCACAGGTAGTAAAAATGTTTGGTCATTTGTAAACACATCTTCCTGGATCCCAACACTCGTTGTCAATGACACTCCCTTCGTTAGTTCGCTCGAGAAAGCTAACTGATTCGTTAGGCAGTTCGCCGCCAACTCTACACTGTTCGAAAGTGTCATGACTCCCCCAATTTTTGAGCCCGTAAATGATTCTATTGGACAAATCTTCTTTAGTACTCGTACTGTGGCGAGAATCCTAAAAGATCTCAACATTCATAAATCCGCTGGTCCGGATGGTATCCCCGCCATTGTTTTGAAGAGGTGTTCTTCCAGGCTGGCAAAGCCCCTGCGTAAGCTTTTCCATCTATCCTATTCTTCTGGGCTTGTTCCGAGCAGTTGGAAAACAGCATTTGTCCAGCCTATCCCGAAAAAAGGCGAATCTTCTTCACCCTCTAATTACCGACCAATTGCACTTACGTCCCTTCTTTCCAATATCATGGAAACGCTGATAAATTATCAGCTCAATAAATATCTCGAAGATCGATAGCTTCTTAATGACCGGCAATACGGCTTTCGCAGCAATAGATCCACTGGTGACTTGATGGTTTATCTCACCGAACAGTGGAACAAATCTTTACATCGTTTTAGAGAAAGTAAGATTATTGCACTTGATATTTCTAAAGCATTTGATAAAGTTTGGCATCCTGCTCTTTTATCGAAAATGCGTGCTTTTGGTATCGATGAAACCTTTCTTCGTTGGATTAGTAACTTTCTTTCGAATCGCTCTATACAAGTAGTATTAGACGGATTCAAGTCTGAAACCCACAAAATAAATGCTGGTGTGTCACAGGGTTCCGTTTTGTCTCCGACCCTCTTTCTCATTTTCATAAATGATCTCCTGTCTGTAACTACTAATCCATTAAATTGTTTCGCTGACGATAGCACCCTTAGCTTTTCATATTCGTTTCCAGATTCACATTCCTGCTCTTCGGACGTGGAACTGAAACGGCTAAATATGAAAAGTACATTAAATTCTGTCGTTAAAGCGAGACGTACCCCTCCTGCCATTATCTATAAGTGGCACTTGCAACGAAGAAACTAATCAGCTTGCGATTTTAGGTATGTGTTTCACAAATCATCTTTTGTGGAATGATCACATACTTAACGTCGCCAAAAATGCCGCAAGATGTTTAGGTTTCCTTTGGAGATGCAAGATATTCTTTTCCCCTTCTGATCTGGCTATTATCTAGTATAAAAGTTATATACGTCCAAAGCTTGAGTATAACTCCCATCTCTGGGCTGGTGTTCCAGCAACTTACTTAAGCCTCTTGGACAGTATACGAGGCTTCAAAATGATCGGAGACAGGAACATCATCGATACTTTTACGTCATTCGAATACCGGCGTAACGTTTCTTGTCTCTCGCTCTTTTATCGTTACTTTTACGGTAAGTGCTCAAATGAAATAGCCAGTTGCATTCCTCCTCTTAAACGATTCAACCGTAATACTCGCGCTTTCAGGAATGCTCATCAGTTTGCTCTTGAACCCTATTTCGGTCGTACTGTCAAGTATAGGGATTCGTTCTTTAGCCGTACTACGCGAATGTGGAATTCCCTTCCACGCTCTGTCTTTCCCTCTCATTGTGATATACTGAAATTTAAGACTAACGTTCACCGACATCTCCTTTCACATCCCCTACAGCTTACCTAAAGCTCGCACTGTGTTTTTGACATGTAAAGGGTACATAAAATCCCCTTTTGTGCGCGCTAAATATAAAAAAAAAAAATACGGAAAATAAACGCAGGCTATAATTTGGTTTTCGTAAGTGTTCAAAGTTTGTTTGAGATTAATAATATCATCAACGACCTGATCACAATTATTGCTTACATAAGTTATTTCATCGGAATGGTGTTTTAATGAAAGTTAAGTATTCGTGCATTCGGTGGTGACATTTGCAAGTGACGTTTTGAAATGTTTTAGTTCATTATTAAGTGAGCAGATATTAGATTGAACATCAACATTGCACGCTTCCAATTGTTCGACACGTTTGTTGATGTAATTTAAATTGCTTTTAATGTCTTTAATTTCGCGGCCTAGCTCCTCGGTTATTCTTTTTTTAGTGTCTTCAAGTTTTTTTGACAATAAAGTAATGATAAACTCACTTTGTTGACGTAATTTATCGTCCATCCAGGAATGTTCGTCGCGCTTCCCGGTTTTTGACAAGAGTAATCCCCGTGCAGATGGTTTGTTAGAGGGTGAGTCTATCAAGGCAGGGTTTTGGGTGCGGGAGGACGAGCGAGTTGTTGACATGGTTAGAGGTGATTGCGTATGTGTTAGTGTTTTGTTTATATAGAAAAAACAAGCACTTGTTGTTATTGTGAGTGGGTTAACTGGGCTATGTTAACTATGTTGTGTTGGAGGAGAGAGTCAGATTGGAAAGTTACTTGAGTGAAAATGTTTTCTTTGTTTTAATTAAAGAAAAAACAAAATGTATTGAATGTAACCAAATTGTTAGTTAACAATACACATACAGAAAGCAAAAAAACAACAAAGCACCGGGCCAAGATCGCATACCCAACGAATTTTATAAGAATGCTCCTTTTCTATTTGTGGTAAAATTAATGCAAGTTTTTAATCAAATATTTGACTCTGGTGCAGTCCCTGACGACTTCCGGAGATCTATAATATTCCCTCTTCATAAGAAAGGAGATTTAAACTTAGTTCAAAATTATCGTGGTCTCAGCTTCATTGATTCGTGTGTTAAAATTTTTACCAGTGTAATTCATGACAGGTTGCTTAGATGGGAAGCTACACATAGAATTCTTAATGAATGCCAAGCCGGATTTAGGCCATGTTATTCGACTTTTGACAATGTCTTTAATCTTATTAACACCATTGAACTTTGCTGGCATGAAGGAAAGAAGAAAGTCTATATCTTTTTCGTTGACCTTAGTGCCGCTTTCGATTCGATTGAAAGGAGTGCACTTTTTTATTAATTATCCAATTTAGGTCTATCTAGCAAGGTCATTCAATTTTTAAAAAATATGTACAAAGGTTCAAAATCTGCAGTGTGGCTTGGAGATAAAACATCTGAATATTTTAATACCATATCCGGTGTAAAACAAGGCTGTATTTTAAGCCCCATCCTATTCATTTTGTTTTTAAACGATTTAAGTGATTTTATCGGAGGGGGTATTTAAATATGCTATCAAAATCTCAGATGTTTTATGTATGCAGACGACCTAGTTTTTATTTCAGATAACCCATCTAAAATGCAAGGCATGATCAATAAGTTCCATGAATATTGTTCTATTTGGCAATTATATCTCAACCTCTCTAAATCCAAAATGATGGTTTTTAGAAGAGGTGGTAGAAATGATATCGTTCATAAGTGGTTCTATGGTGAAGTGGAAATCGAGGTAGTGACATCATACAAATATCTTGGCATAATTTTGACACCAAAACTCTCCTTCAAACAACATTTACATAGATACAAAATTAACAATTGCAAAGAATAGCATCAACTTAATGGCGTCATGAACAACCCAGCAGTTGTGCCTTCTAATAAATTTAAAATTTTCAATGCTGTCTCTCGGGCGATAAAGTGTTATGGTGCAGAAATTTGGGGCTATGTCCAACATGAGCCAGTTGAGAAACTATTTAGACTGCCATATAACTCACCGAACTACATGATAGGACTCGAAACTGGTCTCCCTGATTTGTTTTTGCACACCTTCAAGCTTCATCTTAAATACGTATCCAAAGTACTTGTCATGGAAAATCATAGATTTCCCAAAATACTGTCAATTAAAATAATTGAAAAAAAAATATCATGGTATAAGCATCTTTTAAAACTGGCCGAAAAACATAACTTAAGCTTAGAATTAACTAGAAATAAGTTAAGTGAACTTCTACAGAAAGAAGATTTATGGTCCCATGATTGAAAAATAGAAAGATCAAGGAAAGGAATCAGGCACGGTTTCTACGGAAAACTTAGCTTTGCTCTAGCCGACAATTATTTTAGAGATGATAATGCAATTAAAAAATTAGATATACAGTAGAATCTCGAAAAGATGAACAGATATAAAACAGACCCCGTTCATCTTTTCAAGCATCGAGAGTTAGTTTAAAAAAAAAAACATATAACACATACATAAAAAACATTGCATCTAACAAAATATCAATTCATTTTATTTAAAAAAAAAAACACAAAAAATAACAAAAACAACAAAGTTGTTCAAAGAGTTAAACAAAATACACTCATTTAGACCTTTTTCTTAAAAAACTGCTCCATAGTAGCCTGTCGCCCGGAACAAAGAAGTCTCGTCAAAGCGTTCATCTTTCCAAATTGTTCATGTTTTAGAACCGTTCATTTTTTCGAGATTCTACTGTACTTATATTTATGTATAGAGGTAATATGTTCTATTTCAATGCTTGCCCTTGGAGACAAGAAGGCAGTATACTGTGTACTCTACTCTATGCAATCTGGATGAGCTTGAAGACACAACACACTTTTTAGCCATCTGTCCTGCACTAAGGGAATTTCGTATGAAATATTTGGGAAAATCGTTTTTATCTGGGAGCTCTATATAACTATTTGAATTCAGCACCTGAGTTTCGACAATTCATGATAACTGAATACAATTAACATACATACCTTGTGTTGTTCTTTTATATATTATTTATTTAAAATAACAAAAAATAATTTGTATTTATACCAATGTAAAAATAAAATATTATAGTTTATAGAACAAATTATAAAAAAAAATATAAATAAATAAATAACAACTAATCGTAATGAAATTAAAATTATGTTGATACTGAAATGAATATATTGTCAAAAAAAATTAAATATTTTGTCCAAAATAAATAAAGCAATTTAGATAGTAAAATAAGCTGTACTACATATGTATTTCTTTTTTTATTTTCAGATTCGGCCTTAGAGCGCTTTGAAATATCGTAATTAAAAAAAAAAAAAAAACAGAATGAAATAATAATGTATTTAAACTAATTAAATTCATTAAATTCATTAAAAATATTGATTTAACGTAATATAAAATTAAATAATTACTTAAAGAAAAAAAACTTAAGAGGATTAAATACCTATGTAATTCTAAAATTTGAATAATCATTATACTGTAGACAGATTCTGTAACTTATAAATTAAAATTGAAGAGACTACTTCTCAAACTGACGGCAATTTGCTATGTTTTTAGATTAAAGAAAATACTGTGTAATATTATGTAAACAAATCTTTCTTTTCAATAAATCAGTTAATAATAATAAAATAATAATAATAATAATAATAATAATAATAATAATAATAATAATAATAATAATAATAATAATAATAATAATAATAATAATAATAATAATAATAATAATAATAATAATAATAATAATAATAATAATAATAATAATAATAATAATAATAATAATAATAATAATAATAATAATAATAATAATAATAATAATAATAATAATAATAATAATAATAATAATAATAATAATAATAATAATAATAATAATAATAATAATAATAATAATAATAATAATAATAATAATAATAATAATAATAATAATAATAATAATAATAATAATAATAATAATAATAATAATAATAATAATAATAATAATAATAATAATAATAATAATAATAATAATAATAATAATAATAATAATAATAATAATAATAATAATAATAATAATAATAATAATAATAATAATAATAATAATAATAATAATAATAATAATAATAATAATAATAATAATAATAATAATAATAATAATAATAATAATAATAATAATAATAATAATAATAATAATATAATAATAATAATAATAATAATAATAATAATAATAATAATAATAATAATAATAATAATAATAATAATAATAATAATAATAATAATAATAATAATAATAATAATAATAATAATAATAATAATAATAATAATAATAATAATAATAATAATAATAATAATAATAATAATAATAATAATAATAATAATAATAATAATAATAATAATATAATAATAATAATAATAATAATAATAATAATAATAATAATAATAATAATAATAATAATAATAATAATAATAATAATAATAATAATAATAATAATAATAATAATAATAATAATAATAATAATAATAATAATAATAATAATAATAATAATAATAATAATAATAATAATAATAATAATAATAATAATAATAATAATAATAATAATATTAATAATAATAATAATAATAATAATAATAATAATAATAATAATAATAATAATAATAATAATAATAATAATAATAATAATAATAATAATAATAATAATAATAATAATAATAATAATAATAATAATAATAATAATAATAATAATAATAATAATAATAATAATAATAATAATAATAATAATAATAATAATAATAATAATAATAATAATAATAA